>PVHY01002320.1:0-50450 GCA_004024945.1 Uropsilus gracilis | reverse complement strand
CAAAATTTTAGTGTACTATTTGGCATATTACACATAAAAGTAAGTGTTATTTCTTATAATGTGCATAGTGCCTACTTTCACTGAAATCCCACTTATCCTATTTAGCTCCTTTAAAAGGTCTTCCTGCATGAATTTGATGACTGAAAAGGAAGTATGAGCAAGAACACTTTCACTGAGTTTGCATATTTGTAGAGGTTGTGCATATTATATGAATGACTGGCCTTTGATACCTACCAGTTTTGATTGTGTTTCAATCATTTAACATTTTGTGTTTCAGCAGACTAATCTCTGATATGGAAATTTACATATGTTATCATAGTGTTTAATGAATTAAAGCAAGTGATTTTTGTGAAACATGTTGTTAAATTATATAGTACTATACAAATACAAGTATTATTACTTGAACTTTTTTTTTTTTTTTTTTTTTTGAGACTAGGTCTCGCTATTTTTGCCCGTGGAACTGCAGGCTCTTGTTGCCCGGGGTACCACAGACTCAAGCAATCCCCAGCCTCAGCTTCCCAGGTAGCTGGGATGTGGGATGACAGGCGTGCGCCAGCACGCCCAGCTTTTTTTTTTTTTTTTTTTTTTTTGGAACTAGGTCTCGCTACGGACCCCAGGCGGGACTCGAACTGCGATACCTAGCCCCGGCCGCTTCATAGGCTGAAGCTTACAAGCACGAGCCACCGTGCCCGGCCCTATTACTTGAACTTTTGATTACCCACTTATAGAAGACTTTATGGATGACGTACCAGCAAATTTTCATCAACAATGTTTTTATCATTACTAACTTAAATTGCTTTTCTGCCATTTTTCTAACTGCCCAGCTGGCCTGTGATAAGAATACCCAAATGTATTTCAATAGTTTAAGCCAAATGTAACTAAGAAAATAATTCTGTTTAAAGTACTACTACATTTCAATGAAAAATGTGTTTTTATAAATATTCAATATTCTATAACCATCTTATGTTTCCTCTAAGTATCTTTTTATTTATATATTATAGAAAAATAGAGGTATCATTGGAGTATAACAGTTTGCTTATTTGAAGCATTTAAATTATAGAAAGAAAATGTGTTAAATGGCTTACAGTTTAAAAGAAAAGAACGAAATCAACATTAGAATTAGATACAATTTCATAGTTCTTAGTTATGGTACTAACAATTTTTGGCATGCAACAATTTTATTTCTCTGTAATTTGCAATGCAATTTTAAAAAGCTTGGCAATTCATGCATATGCTCTCTCATCCATACCTTTTCTAATTAAAGAATCATTTCAAAAGTGTTGCCTATGGTACAGATATGGGTACAACTAACATCTTGTTTTTCTAAACAATGACTATATATATTATCTCTTTTATGAACTGTTGGAAAATAAAGGGAACTTTCACTAATCTCTTTCCCTGATTCTACCATTTATACAGAATTAAAATTACCATTAGTTTGAATTTGTCATTTTCTCTAACCACAGGATATAGCTTATGACATTAAGTTTGACAAAGACCAACAGTGAAATCACTTTAAGGAAATATATAAACATATTTATAGAGGTTGAATGGACAATAAAAATAGTTCAAGGATTAAAAGTGAAGAGAGAAAAGAAGAGAAACTAGTTCAAAGAGGTTTGGAAATGAACAATGACAGTTATAATGTCAGAATTCAGGATATTGTGCCAGACTAAAAAATAGGAGGTCCTGAAGAAGGCCTAAGCACAGATATCATTGTGCTATTCATCTATTTATGATCTTATTACAGGGGAAAGAAGGGAGTATTTTCAGCCTCTGTTTTTAGATGATCAGAGGCTGTTTGATAGAAGCATTTTTCCTTGACAGTATAACCCTCAAAACCAACCATATTACTTTTTCACTTTTTCCTTTTTTCTCAAGTTCACATTTAATGACTTCCAGATACAAATTGCTCATATATTTTATTTTCCTCCCTATCCACTAAAATATTCAAAGTCATTACACAGATAATGCATTTCCCATATGATTCTATATAGCAAATATAGATCCTATTTATAACTTTTCTTTTTTTTTTTTTTTTTTTGATTGTGTGCTAAAAAATATCTGGAAGTACAATTAATCACCTTCACTTGGATTATGTATTGTTACAATAGCCATTCAACTGAGTTCACTGTTCCAGGTACTATGAGATTGTGAAGGGTAGATGGTATGTCATGTATCCAGACAATTTGTGTGTTTTCAGGGGAGAGAAACTTCTAGAATTAGACAAGAGTTGGCTGATACTAAATATTGCTAAACTTGTGCATAATAAATTGTTTTCCTTGCCAATTTTGTTTTTGTTATGGAAATATGTTTCAAGTTAAATTATAGGGCCATTTTACTTCAGTCTTGAAATAGCATATGAGCCACAATCAGTCAGGACATAGGCAAAACCATAATAATTTTCTTAAAAGTGAACTGCCTGATCTTAATTTTGAGTAACCAAGTTACAGTGGCTGGCTTTACTTAGTGTGAAAGCATATGCCATTTTCTCTGAAAACAGACCAGAAATAAGTACCAAAATTTTACTGACAATTGAGAAGAATATAGTAAATGTGACTTGAGATATAAAAAGTCCTTAAAAGTATAAGATAGCATTTACAATGAAAGTATCGGATTGCTACTATTACCACTTATTATGTCTTCCTCATTAAGTGTTTGTTGAAGACAAATATGCCAATCACCAGGTCGTTAGTACCATGTTTTTGCTTTGTTGCCATGTTTTTGTTTTGTTTTGTTTTATTTGAGATTAGGTCTTGCTATTTTTGCCCACGTTGCCTGGGGTATCACGGACTCAAGCAGTCCCCAGCCTCAGCTTCCCAGGTAGCTGGGATTACAGGCATGTGCTACCATGCCCAGCTATGTTTTGGAACTAGGTCTCACTATGTTGCCCCGAGCGGGACTCAAACTGCGATCCCCAGCTCCAGCCGCTTCATAGGCTGAAGCTTACAGGCACGCACCACTGTGCCCGGCTTAGAACTAAAGTTTTTGAGTGTATGTTTATGTTTTGCTATATAAATATCCACATATATTTTTTAAAGTAGTTATATTTAGAGCTATATCAAAGAACAGAATCAGTTCTAGAAATTCCTTGGAGGAAATGTCAAGTGTATATGATTTCCCACTTCCAACATCAGCTGTTGTTATAAAAGTACCAAGTTGAAACTTCTAATACTATCAATTAAATTATTTTTAAGGTACCTAATTATACATTTTCCAGTTGTCATTTTTAACTCAGGTTTATTAGTATTTTAAAAAGCATATGAAATTAACCTCTTAGCTAAACTCTAAGTGACCTGTGATGAGACATATGGTCTGGTAAACTGTAGTATAGAAAGTATAACGGTATAATTGAGTTTTTGAAAGTCCAAGAAATACCGTAAAAATAAAATTTGTAAATTAGTACAATAAGGAAAATGACACTAAAAATGATAGTGACATTTTCAACTTCCAAGCATAACTTTTAATATATACCAGTTTGTTCTTCTAACACATTTTATATCGGGGTTTCAAAAAGCCAGTGGAGAGAAATGAGTGTGATTTTGACAGTCATTAAAACATGAGCTTAGGTGAAAGCACAAAAATCTCACCCAAATGTAATTCCCAAAACATATATTTCTCCCTATTTTAAAACTTCCCTAGTCTTAAATCTATTGTATATACTTCAGTCCTTAACTTCCACTGAAATTTTTTCCTCAGGTTCATGTCATCTGCAATCTGTGATGTTTGAGTTTGTCAGGAAAATCCCTTCTCCCCAACTCTTCCTTTTATTCTTGTGATTTAGGAAAATTGTCTCTCATGAGATAAGAAAGATGATGCTGGTTACTGATTTTTGAAATGATATTTAACTTACCCAAAATTTTCCTGACTTGTATTGATTAGGAGCTAAAAAATGATGATTGAGTTGAAATTGAGAGATACATAAATATTCATGTTCAAGACTTTTAAATTACTCTTACAAAAGTTTATAAAAGATTCAGCTAAGAAATTCAGAAAAAGTGAGAATATGTATGTGATTATTTATATCAATTATTTTGATGACCAATATTAAAAATTGACAGTATTTTTCCTTAATAATATAAAATATTGATAAATGAGAGGGAGGAAAAAAGCTTCAGCAAGGAATCTATTTTCATTTATTAAGAATGAGTGTTCGTACTAACAGGTGGCTTCATGATGTTCACTTCTCATAAGACTGACTAGGTCCAAAAAAATCCTAGACCTTCAAAATGAGTTGTAGAGTAGTTTCTTCTATAGAGATCAATTCTTGGGATGCAAAGAAAGCAAAGGAATTATTTCTAATAGTGATATTTACTATAAATACTTTATAAATGAGACTAAACTCTTTCAAAGCTTTTTATCTTTAATTGCCTACTTGCCTTTCAAATGGATATATCAGTGCTCTTAGTATAAATACCATTTTTTTCTGTGTCTATAGTTTAGAATGATGTTTATCAATCAGCTTAATTAAGTTTTGCATTATTTTCCCAAGTTTATACTGTATTTGTAAACTTAAATATTATTTATTGCCTTGAAATAATTTATTAGCATAATGGGTTTTAAAAAACATATCATGTTCAATAAAGCAAGTATGATTTGCTTTCAGTTTGGAAAAGGTGAAAAAAAAAAGTGCTTGGCCAATACCGTACCATTAATCTATTCTCTTTTCTCCTTTCTCTCTTTACTTCTCTCTCTCCAATAGAAGTGGAACAAAAAGGTAATTAAATACCTTTCATAAACTATATACTATTTTAGGCTAAGTTATTTAACAGTTTAACATCTAGTTAAATAATTTTGTTATTAATTCTTATTTATTTGATGAAAATTTACTACTTCTGCTGCTCAACTTCATTTAACCTGTTGTATTTTTCAGTGCTAGCTTGATCCTTATTGTCTAAACAAGCTTAATACTATAAAATTTCAACCATGTATTTTATTCTTCTTTGCATAGTTAAAAATCCAGTATATGGTAGTAAGTAATGATTGCTATAGATTTGCTTTTATTTCTATACTAGATAATTTTCCATAACTCTGGTGTGCTTTCCCCTATTCTTTTAATTTTTACTTATTGGGGGAAAGGGGATCTTTTTTAAAAAAATATCTGAATTAATTTACTTTAGTAACCAAGAGCTGATTACTAATTAACATAAAATTTATATATAATTTTGACAATTTCTACCTATCCCTAATAATTATGTCATTTTAGAATCATGAAAAATTCTTCACCATAAATATTGAGTTTAAATTGGTAATAGCCCACTATACTTGCATGACATATTTGGTAGTCCACTTTTTCCCAATACTTTTCAATTCTTTCATAGTAAAATATCAGTATTTTAATGATTTATTTCCCTTTTTAATAACTTTTCCTCCTAATTGAGTTTTACCTAGGTTGTTTTCCATTGGATCTAGGATTTTAGTTGCTTCAAAGAATTAATCACCTATGTCAACAAACTAATACTTTATTTAAAATATGGGTCAGCATTCAAATACCTTATAATAATTTCCTAGTTTTTCCACACAACATATCTAATAATTTCAGACACATTAGTGGGCTGCATGATTATTTTCAATGTATTTGCTTTGCCAAAATATTAAGCAGTGTTTCCCATTGCTGTTTCAACAGATCATTATGCTCCATAGAGGCTCTATATAGGATCTTTGCTCAATTAGTTTGTGAAATTGATTCACTCTCAACACTTTTGCATTGGAAATTCAGCCATGTACCTAATCTGTCATATGTTCAGTCACAATTCTATTTAATATTCCATTTTTTAAAAACACTTGTGGCTAAGGTAACTTTTTTCTCTGCCTGTATCATACCTAGCTATACCTAAACATATGCTTCACAGACTGCTCTTTGGGAAACATTGCTTTATAGCCCAGTCATTATAGGTGAATCAGCTAAGCTTTCTTACCATTACTTACATGATATGTTACTGAATCATACTAAAAATCAAGTGAATCAGATAACTCCTGCCCATTCTCCATATGAAGTGTGAGCAGCAAAATATTACAGCAAGTAATCTTGTTTTTGAATGTTCTCATGTAACAGTAAAAGGTACATGTTTTTTTAAGTTCCGATACTACTGTATTTAACAGGACATTTTAACTGATTAAAATCTAGATCTTGGGTTCTTCTCTGTAACTTTTCACCTTTTTCTTCTTTTCCTCTTTCCTTTCTTTTCTTCCTTTCTCCTTTTCCTCCCAGTATCCATCCATCACTCATTTTTAATTGTGTGGGTTGCATGCTCTATGTCTGCTATAGCAGCTTTAAGACCTTTCTGCTAGAAGTTTCTTTGGCCTATATTACAGGGCTTTTCTTTTTTTTTTTAATTATTGTTGAATTTCCATTTGTTTCTTAGTGATAACTATTGACTAGTTGATATTAGGGTAAAAGATGTTTTTTTAAATTTCTAAATAAGATACATAAAGACATCATGTATAAACATTTGTGTGTGTTACATGTCTATAGAATACATAGACATACCTCACATCTTTATATGTACATATGTCCAAACATAATGTACACACATTTACAAAGATAAAGATCAAAGAAAAGCATAGCTAATAAAAAAGCCAAATTATTTTAACTAGTGAAATTAAAATGACTGAACAAAAGTCAAAATTAATCTGAAAGACTACTTTGATTTTCTCAGAAGAATGCAGAAAAAAAATTAATTGGTGGTAGATTTGACTTGTTAGAGCTGTACTCTGTGGTGAAAAATTGAATATATGAAAAAAATTTAAATTAACATTTATATATTTTTAATTCTTTCCCTTCCAACAGTTTTTCTTTGTCCTGGACTACTAAGAGGAGTGTACCAGAGTGAACATTTGTTTGAATCCGACCATCAATCTGGGGCATGGTGCAAAGACCCTCTGCAGGCATCTGACAAAATTTATTATATGCCCTGGACTCCCTATAGGACTGATACTCTGACTGAGTATTCATCCAAGGATGACTTCATTGCAGGAAGGCCAACTACAACCTACAAACTCCCTCACAGGGTGGATGGCACAGGATTTGTTGTATATGATGGAGCCTTGTTCTTCAACAAAGAGCGCACCAGGAATATCGTAAAGTTTGATTTGCGGACTAGGATAAAGAGTGGAGAGGCCATCATAGCAAATGCCAATTACCATGATACCTCCCCTTACCGATGGGGAGGGAAGTCTGACATAGATCTGGCAGTGGATGAGAATGGGCTCTGGGTAATCTATGCAACAGAACAAAACAATGGTAAAATTGTCATTAGCCAATTGAATCCTTACACCTTACGGATTGAAGGGACATGGGATACTGCGTATGATAAAAGATCAGCTTCCAATGCATTTATGATTTGTGGTATTCTCTATGTGGTCAAATCTGTATATGAAGATGATGATAATGAGGCCACAGGGAATAAGATTGACTACATTTACAACACCGACCAAAGTAAGGATAGTTTGGTGGATGTACCTTTTCCCAATTCATACCAGTACATAGCAGCAGTGGATTACAACCCCAGGGACAACCTTCTTTATGTATGGAATAACTATCACGTTGTGAAATATTCTTTGGATTTTGGACCTCTGGATAGCAGATCAGGTAAGTTTGACTTTTGAGTTTTTGGGGGAGGGGATGTTGATAATTTTTTCTCAATATATTATTCTCCATTTTGATTAGATCTTATTGGCTTGGGGTATTAGTATGATTCTGTTAACCACTTTTATCGTAAAAATGTATAAGAAACTGACTTCCTTTCTGCAACTAATCTCCAGTCTTTACTCACTCTTTGAGTGGCATTTTCATTACCAGCTGTTAATTCTTTGTGTGTGAAGTACACAAAACTTCCTCGAAATAGAATGCTGTCCTAATTGGTTGTGACATGCCCTTAGATGTACTTGCCATTAGAAAATGTCAAAGGGTTGGCTTGATATAATGGTTCAGGATGCCTACACCAATATATTCACCTCTCAGAGAGCATCATATCTCATCATCTCCGTGGGAAGTATTGTCAGTTTGAATATACTTATGTCTGAGTATAACTAATTGATTTTATATATATATATATGTTCATCACTGTACATACAAAAAAGTTGATCTCAATTTTATAAGAAACAATAATGTGAAACACTGCTTTGTGTAAACTTAAATTTTTAATTTCACTCTTTTAAAGCAAATTTTCCCCCTTAGAATATACTATTTTGAACTTGTTTAAAAACTTTCATAAATTGCTTTCTTTTAAAAATACTTTACACAGCTGACCAGAATTATTTTAGTTTAAAGGTTAATTAACAAATCTGTTTTCATAATAAAATACTATGGAAAATTAAGATACAATTGCTTTTGATAGTAATATAGCAAAACAATTACTATTCTTTTCATTCACTTTTTGAGTTAATCTGTATTTTCTTCATTGTTTTTACCATGCTTTTGTTAACATGCCATTGTTTCCTAATTTAGTTCAGTATATATAATTATATGTATATATGTGTGTGTTTATGTATGTGCATATATATAATATATATCTTCTTTATTTTGCAAGTAGAGTCTAAGTCCCATATAACCAGTGACCTTGTTTTGCCCTTCCTTTTAGCATAAATTCTCTATGTCCATTATTTTTGTTTTCTCAGATATACGTATAATCGATAGTATATTTAGCCAATATTTAGAGCTGTGAATGAATGAGCAACTTTCTACTTCTTATTCTTATAGAATAACAAATTTCATGACATTTTCTCTAATCTCTATAAACTTCAGTCAGAGTGACAGCAAGTCTCTCCATGTCCAACAATGTGAATGTACTGAACTGCCTTTTAATGAAGGAAAACCCTAAATATGCAACTGTAGCAAAAAACAACTTCTCCTTACTAAATCTGCAAAACTGTCTAAGTATAGTCTGTGACTCCCTTCAGTATACTGATATACAGTATACAATGTTTTTCAATCTTAAGACACTTTTCAGTTGCAAGCCTAAGCAAGCATATTCTGAAACTATACTTCAAAGACAGTTCTTTCATGGTACTTATATTTATAAACCAAAAAATATATTTTTCAGTGAAAGCTCTGCATCTAAGTGGTTCTTAACCACTTTTGACTTTTATTCAGAATAGGCAATATTTTCAAATTATCTCAAACAAGTAATAATTACTCATAAATTGTAGGAGTTAGTGAATAAAGGGCAACAACATTTTATTTATTAAAAAGGGGATTATATATTACTTTTACTTAGTTTGCTACACTGATTACTGACTGAAGCACATTCTTAAATTAGCTTTTATAAATTACTCTTAAAGAGGTAGATTATAGCATAATTCTATATAGCTAGGGACTAGCCAAAAATACTTCTAATATGCATTAATAAATGTATGCCTTGTGTTTATTGATACATATATGATAACTTCTTGTAATTATGATTATAATAAAAGTTATGCTACTCATTAAATTTTATTTGCGGGAGTTAAAATATGGACATCTTACCCACATGTACTAGTGTTGGATAAAAGAAAATTATTAAAGGAGCAAGAATTGAGAATCCATTCAGTTCACCTTTTGAAACAAATCCCTAACTTGTCCAGGAGTTGTTTTCACTCTTTTAAGATGATAAAGAATACCTTGTTCACTTTATAGAGTGAATTGCACCTGTAATAAATTTGCAAATATAATTGCAAGGTAGAGTATTAAGTTTCATCCCTGAGTGCTCAAATTAAAAAGCTAGTACTTTAGCATGGACTTATTGCAGTTTAGAGAAGGAAAGAGTAAATGTAGAAGTAAATTTTATGCATGGTGTGTGTGGATACGAGAATTTCAATTAATATTAATAGAGGCAATTCATTTTATTCCACACAAACGGTTTCAGCTGGGTGTTTTTCTATAGTAAATTGACATTTTTCTAAGAAATTGCCTTTAGTAAATTCTTATCTTTCTCTTCATATGTCTATACAGACCTTGAACTTTCTCTTTGTAGGGTCAAAAAGACTAATTCTAAGTTTTTAAAACTAAATTATATTTGCTGTTGCCATCTGAGGCAAGCTAGATATTTTGCTCTGATTTTAACTGAGTTCCATTCAGTGACAATTCATACTTTGGAAGTTTTGTGTGAAAGTATATCCATGTTATACTTCTGCTGAATGCAACTGTTCTGTTCATTTGACTGTGGTTGGGATGCTCTGCTTTCTGGTCCTGGTTTCCTTGAATATAACATAGAAAAATTGAAGTTGCTTAGAAAAATAGTGTTAGGTTTAGTGAAATAATAATATCCATAGGTATAACATTTTTTAAAATTTTCTTAAAAATTGATTACACATACACATACATACATATATATATATATATATATATATATATATATATATATATATATGAGTGTGTCTGTGTGTGTATTTACACACATCACCTGATGTTTTCCCATCACCTTATCACCCATGAGCCATCATCTTTATCTCTTGTACCCTTATCTCCCCTAGTTTAACCCTTGCTCCCTTGTATAATGCTTCAGTTCTGCTGACAGTTTTTTGTTTTGTTTTGTTTTTTTAAGTTTTACTTGTGCTTTTGTTTGTTTGCTTTCCCTATATCCTGGATATAGATGAGATCACACAGTATTTCTCTTTTTTTTTTTCTTGCTTATTTCTACTAGCTTAATTCCTTCTAGGTCAATTGATGTTATAACAAATGCATCATATTTGTCTTTTTTGACTTCTGAATAATATTCCAGTGTATAAATATACCACAACTTTCTTGATTCATTTATCTATTTTGTTACACTTAGGTTGTTTTCATATTTTGGCTGTTTTAAATAGTGCTGCAATAAGCATTGAGCACAGGTACCTTTTTTAATTTTTTTTTTTTTTTTTTTTTTATCCCTTGGGTAGATTCCCAGAAGTGTGATCACTGGGTCGAATGGTAGTTCAATTTTCAATAGTTTAAAGGTCCGCCACATAGTTTTCATAGTGACCAGACCAGTTTGCATTCCCACCAGCAGTGTAAAAGTGTACCTTTCCACATCCATGCTAGCACCTGTTGTTGCCTGTTTTTTTGGATACTGTGCATTCTTATTGGTGTGAGATATTATCATCTCATTGTGGTTTTCATTTGCATTTTTCTGATTTTAAGTGATTTCAAGCTTTTTTTCATATGCCTATTGGCCATTGGTATTCCCCATATCCAACAAACTCCAATAAAAAAGCCATGAAAAAAAGTTAAAACAAGCCAACCATGAAATTAAAGTATACAACATTGGTGGGGGGTGGCATAGGACAGAGTAGGAATGGTTGGGGGGGGATAAACCCCAGAGATCACAAAGATGTGAAATTTATATATAAATAAATTCTTTAATATTAAAAAAATAAAAGAAAAAGTGTAACAAACTTTACCCAATAGTTACATGCCAGCATTACATGTAACATCATTATTCACATTTTCTAAGTAAGGAACATAAGACACTACAGCTCATGTAATTCATTCAAAAATTGCCTGCATATTAAGTACTGTCAACTTCAGCTCCATGCTCCATCTGAGACACTGGGCATGGAAAGTGTGCATTTTACTGAGCAGTGTGTCTAGTCATTTACTTAATAAAAGTATTTTCAGTATCACAACAAGCACTTGCAAGATACAGGTTAATTTACAGTTCTCATGGTTAGATAATTATTGCAGAATTATCTGTTCCTAGACATTGAAATCAGGTATTTTTTTGTTTAATAATAGTCAGAAGCTGTAAGTTCTGATATGATAAACTCTAAGGGAGAATATAGGAAAAAAATATCTTGAAAAGTTCCTCTAGAAATTATTGAATATCTTTCTTTTCCATATTTTGAATATCCATTCTCAAGCTGCTTCCATCCTTTCTTTTGTATATCTAAGTATATGACATGTATGTGCACATTCTTAAAAAAAAAAATCTTGTGGGACAGTGCAAACTGAAACATTGCTTTCAAAACTGTAACCAAATTAGTTTTTTGACTTGTATTTCAAAAGTTCTTTATTGACTATAAGTGAAATTTCTTCTTCAGAATGTCTTTTATACATTTTCCAGCTAAATGTTTCTAGGTTTAAATAAATTCTAATTTTTCTCTTCAAACAATATTTTCAAAATATTGTATTATTATTCTGCAGGCAAACTGCAGATTTACAAACATGGTTTTTATAGCTTTCCAGCATGAAATTAGTGGGAAAATGAATCAGAAATTATGTTGATATTGGTATTACTTAACATACATTTACAAATGTCATGGAACTTTTTAAATAAGTAGAGGTATTTAACATGTTAGCATACATACAAATGTAAAGATTTCCAATTTATAGAGTTTTTTGCTCTAAAAATAATAAGATTTTGATTTACATAAAAATAATCTTGCCAATATTGTTTTATTTATTTTTGTTTAAAAATTACAGAGTGTTTTCTAATAGCAGACACTTAAGATTTGTTGAATGATTTAAAAAGGAAGTTTAGCAAATGTTAAAAGATGTGTCAAAGCATATTAACACTTGTATTCCAGAAGTAACTCATGGAAATTTAAGTTGTCAGTTTTAGAAGAGAAAAAAGTGATCAACTCATTAGTCAATGAATTTGATATTAAGAATATATTCTCAGATGTTTCCATTTACAAATTACTTCAATTTAGAGAGAATGGAAATATAGTGCTAGTTTTTTTTTTCTATTGAAAATACATATATTTGGTCTTCAAGAAAAGGAACTCAGTTTTGGACACCTTTATCGAAAATGCTTGTAAGCATTAGCATATAAATGTAAAGTAAAATTAATAGTGCTTTTTTTTTTTTTTTTCAGAGCAGAACATACATCTAGAGCTCTCAGATCTAGAGTTTTCTTTGGTATACTTTTTACTGAGACTTTTCCTCCCTTATAAAATATAATAAAAACTGTACGTTCATTATCTTTTAATTGGTTATTCAATTTTGATATAATTATGAGATGTGAATGTTAAGATGCATATTTTAAAAATCCAAATAATACTTAACTATTTTACAGGTAAATCAGATTGTTTTTCAAGTTGGCATGATAACCTTAAAACTGCACCTTATATCCAGATATATCCCTTATGTTCCCACATAAGACAATGAAATATTTTTATTGCTGACTTTGGCTGCTGTTAGTGTCTCAGGTTGCCTGATTTTAACTTGTTCTTTCTTTCAAACCACCTTGTGGGAGTTCAGTAAATATTAGTAAGTAGGACTGAGACTGAGATTTTTTTTTTTAACTCTTCTGGTTTGTTTTTAAACTATCCATAAAACAAACTAAAGTTTCCTTGTCAAATATATAGATGTTTCCCAACATTTGGAAGGAGGTAGTAGTGGGCTTATGTTAATGATAAGAATAGACAGAAACTGCACTCCAAAATTCTCCTAAATTCAGTGTATCTTATAGAACTGAAATCTTTTGGTTGAGATTTAGTAAAACAATCCATTAACAAAAACAGCAGAACCTTGCAATTGTACCTATTGTATCTGCATACTCTTCTGTTTCCCAAGCACAATTCATATTTCCTTGAAAGCCATTTGAAATTATGTAAATATAACTAGTTTCAGATATGCTGAAGATTGTAGAATCTAACACAACAACAAAAAGCCTACACATATAGCAGTTTAACAATGCAGATAAGGTGAACCTTCTGTCCTTAGAATATGCTAATTAAGTGCATTTTTGTCTCCTGTAAAAGCTATGGCTATGTAGTGATGAATAAGAACTTTAAACACACATGACACCTCGTTAAAATGTAATTTTCACATCATATATCTGAACCCTTTCCTGTGACAGCTGAGTAATGTGAGTGCTGGGCAGAGAATCTTGAGCATTTTGAAACTGTCACGTGTTTAATAGGTAGCTAAATCTGCTTCCCAAATGGTTTATTTAAATATGGTGCAACTTACTCACAAAGTGGAGAGTGAAAGTAGTGGGATCTTAAATCAAACATCCTCAGCCAATGGGTTAGACTGCTATACAGTTCCATTTGAGAATGCACATTGTCTCTAAAGTTTAATTCATATCAACCTTAGTAGCTGAGTGAACTGTAAAACATGAAAAAATAGTTAGCTACTTGTACTAATTTCATTCTGAATGTACTTTTATGCATCAGTTGTTTCCCAGTCTTCATAGGAGCCCCCTCTTTAATATCTCCAGTGCTTCTTCATTGCCTGTAAACAGCTGCTGTCCTGCAGGGTATTGCTACTGTTGTATTTTCAGGAAGTGCAGCTAGAACTTGCAAATTTGCAGTAGCTATTTCATTACCACTTAACATCAGCTGAATTCTCTGTTTTTTTACCTCTCCTCTGTTCATAATTGATCATCAAACCTTTTCCAAATGATATCTCTTGCTTTTCAAGCTCTGGCATTAAAAACCACAATCCTGTACAGAACAACGTCGGACCTTTTTTTTTTATAACTGAGCCCAGTGTTTGCCATTAATCTAACAATCTGGATGACCTTCCTAACAAAATGAGAGGTGATTCAAAGGATAAAAAAGGTTCACAGATGTTACTTACTACCCTTTTCCCAACCGTGTGATGTCCCTGATAAATACATAATAGTTAGAAATGTAATCTAAATCACTTCTACATGTAGCTCAGTGAAAAAGATGCCTTACTTGTGAATAAAGTCCCACACACAACAGTTGTCCTTTCTTAGCCATTTCACTGCTCATTAGCGCGTCCACCAGAGGGCAGGCAGGTGGACCTGAAATAGTTTTACTTCTCATTACTAGCACATCTTGTAAAGGGTTGGGAAAAGTGGCTAAACTGAGACTTCTGATTATCCAGAGATTTCACTTGTAGAATATGTCGTTTCTACAGCCTTTAGTACAGAGAGGTGCAAGTTGACTCATACACTTGCGGATAAAATAGCCTTAGTGTGCTCTATTTTTGTGTTTTTTTTAATTACATAGTGTTTACCAAAGAATAGGATTGACAAATTAGTATACATTTAATTAGGCAAAGATATTTATTTCTTTGTTTTTGTGTTTTTTTGTTTTTTTGTTTTTTTTTGTTTTTTTTTGTTTTTTTTTTGCTAAGAGATATTTCTTGGTAACTACTTTTGCACTAGAAAGTCAAATTCTCAGAAAATGAATAATGATCAAATACTTTAAGATGCATACATGACATATATAGTCTGTCCTGTATTATTGCCAGATTTTCTGATAACAAATACAAAGGAAAATTCTCTTTATTTTTCTAAGAAGAATTCTGTTTCTCTTCATGGCTTTCAATAGTTAAAATGCATGGTGATAGTGAAACCATCTTGTTCTGATGCCAATTGTAGTGCAGGTATTCCAATCTGGGTAGTTTTATTGGTTCTAGCAGCTACTCGGACAAATCAGGCAGGGTAGAGCCAGAGCCTGGTGGGAGAAGGACAGGAGGCAGGTGAATTCTCAGACTCCTGGAATCTTCTAACTCTTTCCCTGGTTTCTTTCTCTCTGGCCATCTCTCTCATGCTCTCCTTTCATGCTCCCCATTCATGGGGTGACACTGCCCTTTCATATTTTCCTTCCAGGCCCAGATGAGCCTACTCACACATACATATACTCACTGGGCCCTGGCATGTACAATGATGAAGAGGGAGCAATACCACAGTTGCTGGTTTTAGAGGTCAATGGCGGAGAGGGAAAAACCCTGAAAAACTCATTTACTCTAAAATGAACAAATTCTTTCATCCACTTACCCCAAGAAAGATACAAGTAATTTTTTTCTAATGCTCTCAATGTGAATTGTTTATAATTACACTATTTTAGACTTAACATTTGTATTTCTAAAAACATTACAAATTGTTTATACAAAATAAATAAATACAGATGAAATATTAGATTACTTCAAATTACCTTTTTAAAATGAGATATTTCTACCTTTAAAGTGTTAAACTTCTACCTCAGAAATAAGAGATATGCATCAGTTTTAAAACCACACTATTTAATAAAAATATAAACTAGACTGATTTTTAAACAATGATTTTTTAAAATCTGTGATAATTTTTTCATGACATATATATTATCTTTAAAATAGACAGTTTTGTTAAATAACACATTCAGAAGTATAAGTGGCAATGATATATGGAGTAGAAGCTTGAACGTAAAATTGGAAATAGTAATAAAAATTCAAAATATAATGTAAAATTCAGGCTCAAAATCTTTTATAAAAAGCAGTAGCAGTGAGTCAAAATTGGATTAAGGAAGAAGCCTTAGGATTAATCAGCTGCATTCCTTCCCTGTTTTCCTCCCTCTTTACTCTATCCTCCCTCCTCCCCATTTCTTCCCACTTTTGCTGTTTCTTCCTTCCTCTTTTTTCTCTATCCTTCCCTCTTCCATTCCTTCCACACCTCTCATCCTTCCTCTTTTCTTCCTTTATTCCTCTAACTATAACGTAGACCAAGCATTGTGCTGTTCTGTTTTTATGAATGTGAACAAGGCAGGCAATATTGTTGATGCATGGAAGTTAACGAATAGTGGCAATAAATAAACAGAGAAAGAAAAGAGACTATCCAAAAAAAAAAAAAAAGAAAAAAGAAACAGTAGTACTACTTACTGTTTATTAATTGTTTTCATTTCCAGCCATTCACATAGATTCTCAAATTTAATGATAATAAGTTCACAAAGAAAGCATCATCCTTATTTCCTGATGAAGAATTGAGGTTCAGAGAAAGTATATAGGAATATAACTGAATCATCACATACACAATTGAAAGCTGCAGTTAACAATCTAGTCTGTCTTTCTCCTATTTCATGTTGCAAAATCCATAGCTGAGGTTTGCAAGGGGGAAAACCAGGGAGATGATGTAAGTGAAGCAGGTAAGCTGATGTAGCGCATGCAAGGCTGCCAGGACACATGAATTCAAATGCCTACCTCTATCCTTAGTGTAAACACTATGAAATACAGATGAAGAAATTAAGACTGAGAAATATGAAGTCACCTGTCCAGGGAAACCCAATTTGCAAATGTAATTGTGGTCTTCAAAGAAGCCCAACTTTATTGATTTTCCATGATGAAGATGAAACACTTTATATTTATAATGGAGAAAATTATAATGTGCACAATCACATAATAGCATGTAATAGAGTGGTGTTTGTGTTTGATGTGGTATGTGTTTTCTTGGAAATGCTTAAAGAAACATTTAATTACTGGAGGATTATAGGGCTAACTTGGAAAATTTTTTCAGATTTAAGGACCAGCTCTTATTCAAATATAGTTCCATTTAATGTATATTACTACCATTTTCTTAATTCAAATATATTTCTATCAATACTCTAATGATTTCTATGGGTAAGATTCACACAATGGTGAAAAAGTAAAATGAAGAAAGAAAAAGGAGTTGAGGAGTTGAGGAGGAGAAATAAACAGGAAATAAATTTATATTTTCTAAAAATTGACAAGAAGTTCCTGAGTTTCCTCTCTTCATAAAGAAAGTGATAAAAACACCAGGCATTTAAAATTGTTAAAATTATTTTCCAAAATTGATATATATGACCTCAGTGTTAAATATACAATTAAGAGATGTAATCACTTTGCAGCTTGGAGTATAAATTGTTTTAACCACTCTGGAAAATGACTTGGGAATACCTAGTAAATCCTCTGGCTAAATGATAACCATATCTTAGATTTTAGCTCATCTACTGCTAGATTTCTTCTGTAGAGACAATGTCATTCTTGCGTGCAACAAGATTGCAAAGTATGTTTTTATAGCAGTGTTTAAAATATTGTAAAAGATACCATCCTTTGTATCTGTGGTGAGGTAGGTCAGCCAGAAAGAGCAGTTTGAGTTCAGATTTAAAAATAAATAAATAAAGCAGCTGGAAAATAAGACTTGAATCTTAATAATGATATGCAATAGTATCAGAGAATTTAAAAGTCCTGGTCATTGTGAAAGATAGCTGGAAACGTTGTATGATCAGCTGTTAGAAAGAACTATAACAAGTCAAGTATTGGTACTTATGAAATAATATATAAGATCTTATGTGGAAATTTTCCCATTCTAGTAATACAGTGCCATTGGAACTTACTAACAGAAAAAAGCCAGGATTGCAACTTTAAAAAATACCCATAATCTTTAACTCATTTAGCTCTTTCTCCTACATCATTGATAGTCAAAGAAACACGTTCATCAGAAAAGGAAAATTTTATTCTGATGTTTTCATTGAGTGAGACTATAAATTTAATGACTATGCATTTCAGAAACAGTGTATAGTAAATGATACTTGAGAATTAATTTTTTGAAAATCATTTTTTATCACCTTCATTGAATTTTTCCGAGTATGTATTGACCAGCTAAATCTTCTGAATTCATTTCACCACTTTTATCGTAACAATCATTGTTAAACTTTAATATGACCACAAAACATTTTTTTCTTACATTGGTGTAGTCATATTTCTCCTGTCACCATATCACCATGTCACTATATCATCATATTCCCTTGTGTTCCTCCCTCCCCTATTACACTTTAAAAAATTAAATGTATGTTTTAAAATGGGTAAACCTTTATTTATTACTGACTGGTCATGTTGCAAACTTAGGAATTTGAAATACCCTAACACAAGTCCAAATGCCTAGTTTTCCAAACATAGAAAAGCCAAATTTCTGTAAACTTAGTTGTAAAAAAGATATTTATATGTGAATCAAAGTGCATACTTTTATTTTCTGAATTACACTGAAAAAGATTAGCTAATTAGGAGAGATTTGTGCTGAAAAAGTTGAAAATTTCAAGGCAGATTTCACATTAAACTATAGACAAAGATCATCTAGTTGCATAAAACTTTATACTGGAGTTAGAGTTATAAAGTTATCTATTAAAATAAAATTAAATCAGAAGTTATTGAAACTCCTTTACTAAATTATAAAATGTTCCGAATATAGCCCTAGAATGCATATATTATATTCCATAATGTATAGTGTTTAAAAAGAACAAAGTATGTTACAATTTATTTTTTTATTTAACATTTTTCTTAAAACATTTTAGTTCCCATATTTCTCCTGCCAGCATATCACCTGTCACCCATCACCATGTTCCCTTGTATTCCTCTCTCCAATTATACTTTACTTAAAAAAATAAAAAAGCATGTTTTAAAAACTTTACAGTAAAGGTGCAGTGCCTTAATTATATGTGTGTGTGTATACACACACATACATATATATGCACAAACACACTGGATTCATGAAAATTAAATATGTCTGGTACAACTCACTGTATTAGCAAAGACAGCAAATTCTGTAGTTCTTTCTATGGAATAAATCCTTTCTGTGATTAATGTTTCCCCCAAAACAACACATCAAAAAAGGATCTTTTTGAATATATTGATTTGCACTTCCCCATTAGTCTTGTATGTATTATTAGACCACTTGTTAAATGTTCCAACAACACAACTTTAAAGTTCTGTTGTTGTTATAGACAGTTTAATGTGATAGCTTTATTATGGATTACTATTTTTATTTATTTATTTATTTTTTTTTTATTTTTTTTGAGACTAGGTCTCGCTATTTTTGCCTGTGGAACCACAGGCTCTCGTTGCCCGGGGTACCACAGATTCAAGCAATCCCCAGCCTCAGCTTCCCAGGTAGTTGGGATTACAGGCGCGCACCACCACGCCCAGCTATTTTTTTGGAACTAGGGCTCGCTACGGCCCCAGGCGGGACTCGAACCGTGATCCCTAGCCCCGGCCGCTTCATAAGCTGAAGCTTACAGGCACGAGCCCCCATGCCCGGCCTAGGATTACTATTTTTAAAGCAGACTTAAATTATTTGAAATGTAGATTGCTATATATTTTCTCTACTTTTTTTATACTTGAAAAAATCTATGAAATATTTTTAAATTATTAATGCAAAATAGTGTTAGTTTTTGTTAATGTAGTACACATTTACCAGGCATTATGATCTCAAGTTTTAGTGGATGTTAATTTTGAATGTTTCAGATTTGGACTACCAAGTTTTAATACCAAATTTCTTTACTGAGTATGTTCAGTCTTTGAAAGAAAGATGCAAATTCTCAAATTTACTATTCCAGATAATCTATTTAGTATTTTATGTTGAAATATGAAAGTTCTTCATATTGCATTCAAGATAGCTACCAAAATGATTAGCTTTGCTTGATGCAGTGCAAAAGTTATTTTGAAAGAATGAAAGTATTAAGAGGTGATTTGTACTTTATTTCCAGCTTTTTTCTCTCTAAGGATGAAAACTTTATTGTTCTTAAAAATATTGTGTATTTTTAGAGACTTTGTTTCTTACTCCTTGAGTACAGAGCCCTACAAAAGTGTGCAACATAAGATTTCATCCACTGACTTGGAGAAATAGTGTAACACTACATTGATCCCTCACCTCAGAGGGAAGAATATTCTAATATTTTCATTTAGTGATTACCTATTGACTTTGACTTTTAAACAACTCAAACATTCAGTTTAATGAGTTGTTTGTAAGAATAAATATGAAAAATCATAAAAGAAACTTTAAAGATACCCATGTTGAAAGTTAGTGAATAGAAAGTTAGCTACACTAACCAAACATGAAAAAAAATCTTTTTACTTTCAACTTTTACAGTAAAACATTAAGTGTATCAATATGAAATGTTAAACACTGTTTGGATTTTTACCTTTCTGTCTTTTCATGATCTTGCTTCTATTTTTTAGGAGGAGTAGGTAAGTATATTCAGTGAACACTGATCATTATTAAAAACAATCTATTCAATGAATAGGTTTCACAAGAAAAAAATCATGAATGATCACCATGGTCTTATATTAAAGTCATTTGTATGTTGATTTTGTAGTTTGCCACTTCATATGCTGATTTTTGGCTTCTGAAAGTGTTTTTTGGTACAGTGCTTACTGTTTCTTTCTAGATTGTCATGTCATCTGCACATAGTCATAGTTAGACTTCTACTTTACAGTTTGGTTGTTTCATAACCTAATTGTTCTTGCTAGGATGTCCATTAAAGAGGAGAGTGGACATCTTTGTCACATACCTGATCTTGGCAAAAGGTTTTGAGTTTCTCGCCATTGAGTATGTTGCTAGCTATGGGCTTCTAATATATCATCTTCAGTGTGCTGAAATATGTTAGTTCTGTTCTCTTTTACAAAGAGCTTTTACCAAAACAACCCCTACAAATATAACTACAGAAGTGAGTCTAACGAAGGGGAAGGGAAAGGAGTAGAAGAATGAGAACAAAAGATGGAGGGAACCACATTGTTCTATGGTAAAAGTGAGAATTTTGAGGGTATAGGGGTGGTGAATTACATCTGAAGAGATAGTAGCCTCTTATACTGTATTGTGAATCAATGTTTACAGTTAAAAACAAAAATATATAAAAGTAAAAAAAGTCATTTGCAGAGCAACTATTAGAATGTTTTACCATAACTTTATATCATATTTCATTTTGTGTTAATGTTGTAGATGTGTAATTATTGTTGGGGATTGGAAGTTTTTAAAAAATATTCATTTATAAAATTTCTTTTTAAGTATATGCATACAGATTACCAGTTTTTAAATTATATAGGGTTAATGGTCTTAAAGAATGATACTACAGAAAATTGTTAAGACTGCTGGTTATTAATTTCAAACACAGATTGAATCAGACTAGGATGGTGCCAGCTATTTATTTTAAAAAGTTGCTGTTTGAGTTAGTGTACAGCGGTAACCCCTACTCAGTAATATACATGCAGAATACAATACTTAAATATAGTGTATACCCTTTTTAAAAATTTTGTCAGCTTTTTTTGTGGAATGCCTTTAGCAAAAATTTCATGATCACCTGTCTAATGAATATTGCAGAAAGATGGCATAAATCACCTTAGGAGCATGCTAAACATAGTTTCCCTATCTTTTCTCCAAATCACAGCCCTAAGATATTGATTTGTACATCTTGTGTAAGGATGTAGGGTTCTGAAATAGTGTCTCTTAAAGGTGATTTTGGGTTTAGAAAATAAATACTGACCTAGATAGAATTTATATCTTAGCATGAATATTGTCTTAATGCATTCAGAATCTGTGGCATGATATATACTACTCTGGGCTCAGGCTGTTTTGACAGTAAAATGCATCACTTTGTTTTATTAAATGACCCTGTTTTGTGTCCTCACAGAATTACTACCTGTGAGGTTGACAGGAAAGAACAGCAGCCTAATATAAGATGGACACATCCCTTCTGAGACTTGTTCTGGCAAAGCAAGGTGCCATCCGTCTTCAATTTGAGTAGTTGGAATAAATTAATGCAGTGAAAGAGCAATGAGACTCTAAGCAGTCATGCGGTGCTTTGCAACAGCTCATGGTCTGCTCATGTGTTGGGAGAGAGGTAGATGAAAATGAAGAGAAAGACAAATTAGACCTCTTATTGTAGTTGAAAGAATATAGTAATCAGTGGAATCCCATCTTTACTCTGAGCAGTTCCTCAGATTTCCATGTTTTAATTTAAGGCAAAGATATGTTTCTATTTAAAAGTGGGGGTAGGAATAATCTAGAATTTTTCTGTCCATTCCCACCAACTTTCCTAAACACAGACTGATGAAAAGCTATTTTGAAATACTGTGTTGTAGTCTCAGTCCAATGGTTCTTTCTGAGTGTGTTAATTTATTCTGGGTGTTTGAGATTAGCATGCATAGCACTCTGCTTTGCCAGCTGAGATCTGTGTGAATGCAGAAAATGTGCCCATCCTGAACCAAACTGATGTGTAACCTTTATTTGGCTCTGTCTCCTCCTCCTTTTACTTTTCTATTTTTAGACAAAATATGGGGTGGTTTTGACCTAATAAGCCTGTAAAATTAAAAAGCACAGTTTTAAATCTATGTAAAAGGATCTATGTAAAAGGAGACAAATAATTATCATATTTAATTCTCAAAATTAAATTGTATATGAGCATGCTATATAACAAAGTCACTTTTTTAAAGAATAATTTTAATTTATGTTAATTTTTCCCTCCATGTATTTTATGCATATTATTGGAGTTGTCTCTGGAAAAATTTGACCTAGTGTCTAAGATGAGTCATAGTTGTTTGTTCCAAAAGTCTTTTTATACACTTTTCAGTCATTCTTTTCACTTTATACCAACTCTACCCCATTTTTGAGCTGAAAGTCTAGTTATTCATTCTTGTTTCATGAAAGTTGGTTTTTACTGTGTTTACACCCTTTTCTGATTAGAAGATAAGGTTATTCTGCTATTATTCCTATTTACAATAATATGAAATTATAAAAGCAATAAAATGATGTAATGCAACACAAAGTCTTGGGAGATTTTTATATTGCTATGTTCTATATTATAGGAAAAAGGACAGTGTAAAAGAGGATTAATTTCTTGTTTCAGTGTTTTTTTCATGTTATAGGTATATCTAGGACTCTTTTAGAGCTACTTTTAATTTTCTTTAATTCCTTTACATGTTAAAGCTAAACATTTTACATAATTCACTGTTAAATATTATTGAATTCTTAATTTTGTGTCCAGCACTATACTTAAGATCTTAAATGAATTACAGCGAACTCATGATGAAATTGATCCTTTTAAATTCCAAGACAATTCTTTTGGGTATTAAAGTAGACTGATTATACAGCTTGAAAGGGGATGAGTAGGACATAGTTATCACTTGGCAGAGTATCAATGGGTATTATAGGCAGAGATGCAACACTAACTGCATCCTAAATATGTGAGTTCCTTGTTACTTTGACATGCACAACTTATACTGGATTTCTTTCTTTTCCATTAATGAGAAAGAATAATATTCACTAATTCAGTCTGTAGTACTTGGCTATTATTTGCTGAACTGCATAAACAATGAGCAGCTGTATCATTGTTTATATTGCATGATTTTGTTTATTCATTAAAAAAATTTTATGACAGTAGTGTGGTTTAGCAGCATGCTTATAGTAATGAAGAAGTTAATTAACAGCATTGAACAAGACTTCAAGAGATGTGTTTTAATAAGTAGTACTAAAAATATTACTGTAGTCATCCACAGATAAACATAATAAGCCTCAGACAAATGGGAAAATGGTCACATTACAAGGAAAATCATGTTAGAATTCTTTGCCTTTCTTTTTTCCAAAGAATGGGACAGATGAACATACTCATTCACAGGGTGAGCACAATGAGTGTAATTTTCCTTTTTTTTTTTTCAACATAAAACTACAACAGAGGTAGAAAATGGAAGATTAACAAAAATTAAACAGTTGTCCTTTCATAAGTTCCAAAGAGGATGGCTCTTGCAATAAAGGAGTCAGATAGTTTACTCAGGAACCCAGAACTACACCAAGGTTCCAACTCAGAAATATTGAGAGATATTATCTAACTGTATGTAATGTACTGTATATAGTGAAGTCTTCTTCATTTTGGAGCCAAAGAAGTCTTAATTCAAACACTAGGAAATCCATAATTGTAATGAATCCCATAATCACTGCTGATATTTTTCTCTAATTATAAATGACTTTGTTACATCATAAGCCAACTTAAGAACTCTGGGTTTTCATAAGAAAACTATTTCCAGACTCAAGTAGACCTGATGTTATCAAAAATTCACTTCTTTTGGCTGTGAAAATCTTGAACATCAGAATATTTAACTAAGGACTATGAAATCTTATTACCTGAGTTTGAAAATGATTCTCCCACTTAATAGATATATACCATGGGTGCTTGGCCCACTCAGCCTGTTTCCTCACTTATACGGAAGGAATTATAATTGTGCCTACATCTCAGGATGGTTAAGAATGATTAGTGAGATAATATTAATAAAATGTTTATAACAATGAGTGAACATGATAGTTGATATGCAAATACTACAATCAGATGGATTGATAGGTAGATAAATAAATTGAAAGAGAGATAGCTGACATAATTGAAGAATTCTGGTAGGAAAAATCAAGAGGAAGATATTGCAAGTATTTAAATATGTGAACTAAAGTTGTAGATAAAGTATTTGTATTTTATTTTTCTTAGTGGGAGCATAAGCAAGAAGCTAGAAACCATCAGCTGAATGCAAATTATATGTTTTATAAAAAAAAAAGTTTTAGAGACCTTTGCAGTTTCAGTTCTGCTGTGTTCTCTTCCTTCCTAAATCTTGGTAATTTCAAAAGTAATGCAGAATTTGAAAAACAAACTTCAGTAACTCTTTGACCTGTCAACCTTCATTTAGTGTTGGTGTTAATGTTATTAAGGTCCAAAATTTTCAAAAATACTGTTAACTCTAACACAAAAGCTGAATGTATTAAAATAATAATATGGACTCTGAGTACATGTCCCATTAAACCATTACTGCCTATTGACTGATAATATTTCTAATGTATATTGGCAACTGGAAGTCATGGAGTTTGTGTTCCAGGAGCTCTTCTAACAAAGATTATCTGCATAAATTTGGATAATTTTCTTAGTCTCTTTCATTCTTCTCTTTAACAACATAAAAATTCATCAGTGCAGTGTTATTACTAATGGTACCAGAGATTTCTTGTAGAAAATGGTCATACTGCAGTGACTTCATCTTTTACATAGTGCTTGATTATTCTTAATGGTTTTAGTGAAACCCCTCTTGCTGACATCAATTTGCTGTAACATTTTCAGACTAAAACCTTGATTATGAAGAAACAGCACAGCTTTTGAAATGACATTTTTAAAAATTACTTCCTTTAAAAGTGAACTGCTTTTTTTCTCCAAGGTATGCAAAGTTTGCAATATTTCAGGCTATCCAAAAGTAATCCAGGAATGTAAGAATGGTAGAGCAACAACTGACACTAAGTTTCAGTGATATTAACTGCATAGTGTTTTATAATTGAAAAAGCATATATCTCCCTTGTAAACTTGAAAGCTATAGGACAAAGATAATTACATACACTGGCTGAAATATCATATACACTTGTATCTGTAGAACTCTAATTGTATGTCTCCACTGATACATACTGACATTTATGTTAGTCAAAAGTCATTCCAAGATGATTTGACTACTATTCACCAATGTGCCAATTTCTCTTTCTTACAAATGTATAACATTCAGGATGTGATTGGTAAGCAGTCAAATTTTAGCTTTTAATTAATAGATATTTTAGTCTATTCTCTTAAGGTTAGCTATGTATGCATTCATTGGCTAAGAGTGAGGATAGTTTGGTTAGACCTATACAGGAATAAATGTATATAAAGGTATGACTCTTGCAGTTTCCCCTCCCCCCCTCAAAAAAAAAAGAATGTGTAGTTATGGATATAAAAATAAATAAATAGACCAAATGGAGAAAGGATAGAGAAAGCATTCATAAAATTATAAAAGAAACTCAAAAGGTAACATACATGGATGATCTTTGAAAGAATGTAGATAGAAAATAAAATTATAAGGCACCCTCAAGTTTAGTTGTCTCACTGCCATTAGCCAACAAAGTATGGGTTTCATTTTTGAGAATTGATTCTATTGTTGAGAATTGAATGTTTCAATATAATCAGTGTCTTTGAACATTTTACTCTATTATTTATTTATTTTATATTTCCCACTGGAGCAGAATGTAAATTAATCAACTTTCCCTTAAATACAATGGCCTATCACAAATTTAAGATATCAAGTTTACTTCTCCAATCTCAAAAACACCCATAGTTTTTTAACCAAGTAGTTTTGCAACATAGTTATCAGAGACCTTATTTACTTTCATTTTTCTACTCTTAACACTGTGTACAATGTTGATATATAAGGTGAACAACAACGAAGTAGTTTCATTATCATCAATAGCAGACTCTAAAATCTAGAATCTAAAACTCTAAAATCTTTTTCCACTGACCTGTGAAAGTTTTATTTTCCCATTTTACAGATAAAGAAAATGGGGGGAAATGTGTACTTTATCTCCTGGCAATATAAGTAGTAAAGTTAAGGGCCAGGCTTTCAGTCTGTATCTGATCATTTAATGTAGATTGAGAGCACATTCAAGTTTAAGTTCTATATCTTATTGATTCATAATGAGTTTATGGTTAAGAAAGCCAGAGCTTTGTAAGATAGACCTCCTTACAAACTTTTTCTCATTTACCATACAAATAAGTAGAATTCATTCTGTAAAACTTAGAGTCTGTAAAGGGTGCCTTTCAGTCTAATTATGTATCTTAAGTGAAGACAGTTCTGTGCTTTTGGAATTTAAGTAGTGATTAGGAAACAATATAACAAATTTAAATATGATAGTTATAATATGAAGAATTCATATATTCTTGGTGTAGGCACATGTATTAAAGCTATGCTATTTATCTAGAATTTATTTTTTAATATTTTCAAAATATTTTAAGTGATAGAACTTAAATTTTAGATCAAGTCAATTATTAGAATTAAAAGTTGTATTTACTGAATTTATATTTTCTTGGAGTGCTGCAATAAATTCAATTAAACTGTACATGTTTATCTTTAACAATAAAAGAAATTTTCTCAGCAAGGAAAAATGTTCTTGAGGTCTTTATATGACATGCTTAAGACAGTCCAATTAATTACCAAATGTGCTGAATAAAGTAATTACCTGTGATTTGCTAAAGAAAACTCTCAGATTCCAACATTCTACTTTTTCTAAGTTATATACATGAGTAACTCTGTGCAAGAATCTTACTCAATTTAAGTTTTTTCCTTCAGAATTTAAAATGCACTACTGTTTGCTTAGATATTGTGACAAAGGATGGGAAGTTATTGTTAAGTAATAGCATACGAATCTTTTAATTGGCAAGTTTGAGCTTTAAGTATTTAGTTGTACTTCATAATAAAGATGACTAGTGTTCAACTTGAAAATAATATTCTAAGAAAAATAAGATTTTGTTACCAACAAGGTATCATTAATTATTAATAATTTTTACATTGGTCAAAACATGTTCATACACTAGAACATACATTATGTAACTTCAGTGCTAAAGGTTCAAAAAGACGCTGAAAAGATGTTTCTTAAAACTGGAACATACAATATAAAGCATAAATGCATAAATGAACCATGCCCTTTCACAACAGTTGTTATTAAAAATAGAATAAAAATCTTTCTGTTTGAATTCCTCACAATGAGTCATTCTGAATACTTGAACTTTCTACCTAAATGAGAGTATTGAAGCACTAATACATTTTCAACATTTTAGAGACAACTTTTTTGCAATTTTTACATTATATTTTCCTTTAGGAAAACTAACACAATTTAATTTTCACTTTTTCTGGGTCATTCACTATGCATGCAGGGTTTTGTCTATTCTATATATTTCATATTGAAATAGCTGGTTTCAAAATAATGATCTCTATAACATGAGAAATTATGTACCCATAACTTAAAACATATATTCATTTTAAGTACTTAAAACTGTTCTGAATTAAACTTTTGCACTGTCACACAGTTATGACAGTAGTTGACAGTGAACTTAACTTATTTAACCATAAATTACATGGATTGCTCTGTGTTCATGTCTTTGCTATATTTTAAATAAATAAAAACAGAAACTAGACTAGTGTTGATAGTGAAATGCTTCACCTGTATCCTCTGCACATTCTGGTATAGTGACTTTAATTTAAAATTTTCATAACCTTGGGATTCCCCTTTCCACCCTAAGGTCATTATGTTAGTTCAATCCATTGATACTCTTCTCAATTGTTAAGGTTGGTGCAGCAGGGGAGGCATTATGGTACTATAATCACTAGAACACACCTCAGGATTCAGAAACTTCATCCACCAGTTTCATCCATTGAGAATGACTACTCTGTAAGTCTGTGTTTCTGATGAAGTCGTGTCTTTCCTCTAAATACTTGGAGGCTGACAAATTTTCTCCAAGCTTTCAACTTCATTTCCCTGTTCTCTTGCAATGACTAATTTGACTCTCAGCCTCTAATCTCATCACATTTCTCTTCATCCTCTGTACCCTTCTCAGGCTATTTTTCATACAACCACTTACTTTAAAACTCAAAACAATTATTAAATCCTATAATTAGTAGTCTTGAGTCCCTATTGCTTAATGATAAGCCTTATGAAGCCAATCTTGAGAGATGTGATCCCAACATTTGGTTCACGTCATATCCAATGCCTGATCATAATTTCACCTAAATTTATGCTAAGCATGAAAATATACTAAATGTTTTTTTTCTTAAAACAAAAGTATTAATTTAAGCATAAATAAAGTATTCATTTGTTAAAGAATTGGAAGATAAAATATGTCCCCAGTAGTGATCTACACATTGATTCATGGAATTTTGTTGTACATAAGAGGCTAAATGCCCTCTTCATGCCATCATGAGCTACTTTGCAAACTCAGTCATAACTGTTAGGTTTGTATTTCCTTGAGAGTACCAGCTAATCATATTAATTTTTGTGAAAAGAATGTTAAACAGGTGATCTAGTTTGGTTGGCTGTACTCACCCAAGATGTCATTTAGTCATTTCCTCTATTTATAAATGTGTAAGTAGATATGTATAAATGTATAAGAAGTCATTGTCACTTGAACATTAGCCAACAGCTGATTTTGTTCTTACAAAGGATTAGTTATTAAAGTATGTTGTCTTTAGTACTTTTTCCACTTTAGCAGTTTATGCCTTTGTTATACCCTTTACTAACATATTCAAAACAGGAAGGAAATTTCTGGTTGTAATACTTTCTGAAAAAACCAAAATGGTTGGTTTTTAAATCAATTAATCTAAAAAGAGAACACCTGTCTCTTTTTAAAAGTGTGTGTTTTCCTGTGAATTCAGATTAAGAGATAATACTAGTCTGAATAGCCATGATTCATTTCTAGTCATCTATTTCTTCCACTTCGAGACAAATAAAAGCTTCCTGTTGTTGAGGCTCTTAGAAAGAAAAGACAAGTGATTGTTCACTTTTCTATGGATATATTCCTAGTGAAGAGGACTCAGATGTACTTGGTGATGATTGACTGATTTAAAGAATAGGTTCGAAGAATTATAAGAGGCACTTGCCCATTTGTAAGTTGTAGTGCCTAAATGAGGTAAGCTGTAAGGTAATGGTGCCTTCAGTTTTTTGTCAGGTTTTCTTGTGAACTTTATGGCCATTTTGAGTGTAGATTTTAACTTCAAATTATGCTTTAAAAAGGCATTTATTGATGCTGCTTTCACAATTATTTCTACATAAATAACTTCTTATCTTTTAATCTCCTTTCATGCTTAAAAAGCTCAAAAAATTCCTGTGTGATAAATGCATTTTACATGAATAGTTTTATGTCAAGCCACTGAGGAGAAATTGAAGAGCTATTCAGAAGTTCCTTCTGAATATCATATGAAAACAATAATAGCTATTTTCTTTGAAAATTGAAATCAATTTTAATTCAACCTAGATTTAAAAAGAATAGATCAAAAATAATTAGAATTCTTGAGTTTCATTCCTTTCAGTTCATATGTGACCTTATGGTAATCATTTACACTAATATGGCTGAATGTACATATATTATGCAAGTTTTGAAAACTCCATGTACACAGAAAGAAAATGAGTCATTTTATCAACTATCTTCTACAGATGAGTACTCTGCAGCTATTGTGATAAATTTATATCACATACATATGCACAAAGCAAATGAATCACCTTTCCAGCTTTAATCTACTTTCTTCAAAGGAATAATTTTCAACTGTTTATGGAGGCTTTCATTGTTTCTGACATGTGTGTCAATCTCATAGAGAAACCTAAAGAATGACTTCTTACCAAAAAAAAATTATCTTTTATTTTACTCCTACAAATATTCTTTTGAAACTATGTTGGAAAATATTACCATAATCTGACCTTGGTTGTATCTTTTATCTCATATACGGTGTCTTACTCTTTGCAGTTTACACCCCTGCACAGTAAACCTCTGTATATGTGTCCACTGCTCTGTTGTCTCTCTCCCCTAACTCAAAATGCAAACTCCTCTGTACTTTTAATAATGGGGATGATCATGTAAGTTTTCATTCAAGTTGGGCCATTTGAAAATAAAAGGAAGCTAACCAAACATGAAGTCTGCTAATAGGCATCACCCAGGCCCAATGTCACATTATTTAACACCCATCTGGAACTCATCTTCTCTGTGATAGTTTTTCCCATACCAGAAATTCTTATATCCAATTTTTGTTACACTTCTACCTCTGCTATTGCTCTTTACATTCTGTAAATTTATCTTTTGGATGCATGCCTGGTTTTCCTATTACACAGGATTTTTAGGGCAGATTCTATGTCATAATCATTTCAAGTCATCATCAAACTTTCATCATAAATAGTCTAACCTCAATTATTTTTCAGGCAAACATATCTGACTCTCTCTTTGTGGTATTTATGTGTACAATGCATCATTGTGTATGCTAACAGTAACACTTGGTAGTGGTGGAAACACCATCTCTTCCTAGATTGAAGATAGCAGGATCTAATGAAAAAACTGAAATCAGAACTGTTAAAAATTTCAAAATGCCATGAAGCAGAGTCTAAGGATGATGGAACTACAGAATCATTGGCTTAACACATTATGTTTTTTCATAAATATTTGTTGGCAAACTAATGAAAGAGGTACTGCTTTATTACTAGTACTTGGTTAAACCTCTGGTGGCTTAGATAAAGGTTTTACTGATTTTTTCTTTTGAGTTTTTCATGCTTAATATAAATGTCTTCCTTTTCTCATATTTGCTATTGTTTTAACTTCTATACAGTATTGTTGATTAGTGGATACAATTTAATTTTTTTCCTTAGAATAATTTAAACATGAATGGATCTGTTAATTTAAACATTAATGGATCTAACAAAGTAGAAAAAAAAAGTTTATAATGGAAAAAGAAATGATTTATGCCCCATTATTTCAGTTTTGTAAGTGAACAATGGTATTTTGTCCGGGGTGACTGCTTATATTCTCTTTTATTCAGCATTTCAATTCAACATTTTCAACCTTCAATTTTCTTTTCATGGACTGTCTTTACCTTTGCTCTTCAAACACAGCACCCTTTTTGTCTCCAAAGACTTAAAGGAATTTTTCAGAAACTTTTGCCTTTTTTCCCCTTACATGACCAATTGAAATGAAATTTTGAGATTTTTTGGAATTCATTGATGGCTTTATATCCAAGGAAAATCTAAAGGAGGGTCATTTAGATCATCCGTTTCATTCAGTTGCACCTAATGAATCCCATATTAAAGATCTCCATTCAGATATATATATATATATATATATATATATATATATATATATATATACACACACACACACACACATAGTATTACAATATATACAGATATGCACACATGAAGTATTGTGAGTTTTTCTTTGTGTTTTATATATAGAGAGAGAATCAAAGTATTGGTTAGAACTCTGTTAAAGAATGTATTAAGACTTTATGATGCATGATGACTGTTTCAAATACCAATTATTTAATTGTGGACAAATACAGAAATTAATTACACTGCAAAATGATATTCTAAGTAGAAGTCCTTATCATTCATTGTGTAGCTACATTTTCTTTGAAATTAAAACAGACTATGAAGAGTTTAAAAAAATAAAACAATAAATTAAGACTAATTTGCCTCATTGATTAAGTAGGAATAAATACAGCAACTACTGCACTGATTTCTTGTGAGGGAAAAGAAATAAACTTTTAAAATATTTAACAAAATTGAGCACAGAGGTGAATCTTCAACTAATATCAATAGTATCATTTTCATATTGTCTTTTTTACCAGTTTATATGAAAGTCTGCATGTTAACCAAATACAAATGCTATTGGGGAACAAAACCCAAACTACACTTTCTTCTTTAGATTTATCTCTCATGTATGTGAATTCTCAATTTTTAGTGGACAGTATTTTCTCCTTCATGTTCCATTTCAATATTAGGATCTTTGCCATAATTAATATTAAATAATTAATGTATTCTTATTTCTGTAAGCTATTTTTCTCTCATATTCACCTACCATGGCCTTGACTTGCATCTTTAGAAAATTACTGGCTAATATCTGATAATATATATGTAGACTTCTATTGGCAAGTGAAGGGTTATGTTGATAAATGATATTTAGTAAATATATCTAATTTTCGTTATTCATACTTTGTTTCATTTCCACCTTTCAACATATGGGCAAAATCAAAGGCATAAATACTCTGAAACAACTAGCAACCACTTCTTTGTCTTGTTTTATACTACTAGTAGTAGTGTAATAGCAAGAGGAATATCAACAGTTTTAGATTTAAAATTTCTTAGAGCTAAAATCAAATCAGACCATTTAGAAAATTTTATAATTTCTGAGTCTACTAGTGTATAACTTTTATGATAAAATTGAGTAAATGGTATATAACACAAGGAAAAATCCACAATATTTTTGTATGTTTGTGCATGTCTGTACATATATATATATATATATATATATATATATATATATATATATATATATATATGTTTCTGAGTGGAGACCTTTGATATGGGATTCATTAGGTGCAACTAAATGAATCAAATGATCTAAACAATCTGCCAACTCTTGGAAAAGATAATGTCATACATCTCCCTGTGCTTTATTTAGCATATTTCTTTAAGTGGGGCAAAAAGAACCTGTTGAAAGGGTCTTTCTAATGAGTTTAGAATATCAGATATTTCCACATCAGCATTTAAAGGTGACACAGGAAGAATTACTGCTTCCTTTACTCTAGCGTTTAGATGAGGACTTAGAAAGTGAGCAACAAGAATAATAACCACAATTATGTCAAATACTCTGCATTGCATATTTCATAGAATGGCTCCTTTAACATTCCCAGTAGTTCTGAGATAGGGATCAGCAAAGTTTTTCTGTCAAGGACTAGGTAGTAAACATTCTGTTTTCATGGTCTGCATATGGTGCTGCTGGTGCTCCTCCTACCCTTTCTCTTTCCTCTTTCCTCATCTTTCTTCTTCCAATATTTTAAAAATAGAAAGTTCTTACATCACAGGTAATGCAAAATCTAACATGGGTCAGATTTGGCATATGTGCTCTAGTTAGCAGACCCCCTGCTCACTGAAATATCTGTCTTTATCCTTTTGACATAGATGGAAAAGTAATACCTCCAAGAGTCTAAGTAGCATGACTGGTGTTTCTCAGTTAAAGTTAGTCCTCTGATTCACAGCTAAGAACATATCACTGAATACCACTCTTAAATGTCAAGCTAAAATTTATGTCAAAGTAAACAAGTGTGAGAATGATAGTGAAGACTATCACCATCACGAAAGTGATGTGGTAGTGCACCACAGTCTTATTTATTCTGTAGCAGACACAGCTCCATATATATGCTTACAAAATTCTTATCATAATCCTTTTAAAGAGAACTGTTATTGTTTGCTTTCTGCAGATGAAATACTGATGTTAGAGTTTAATATAGCCAAGACCACAGGTTCCATAAGTAATGTACCTTTCATTTGTGTACACAGGTCTGTGTCTCTAAAACCTGTGTTTTTAACCATAGCATTACATTGTGTCACTATTGAAGCTCATGTTTTGGGATATGTGACTTTAATTGGGGCTAGTGAAATCTACATCAGCTGGACCTTGTGAATTCTTTCAAAGACTAACAGTCTTAAAAATGTAGTAAGAGTAAGCAAAGGAGTGAAACACACAGATAAATGATTCTGCTATATTTTAGACTTTTTTTGGATTACACAAATACATATATACATACATATGTATATATATGCACATACAAACAGATTTATCTATTTTACATCATTGTATACTTCAAGATTCTCCCACCACTCTGTCACCCATGAACTGCCATCCCAGTCTCCCATGTCCATCTTTCCTCTGACCTCCTACCCAGAACAGGGTTAACAGAGTACTGTGTGTACCATGAATCAAAGAGGTGTTGAACAAAAAGAAGTAGACATATTATTCTACTGCACGGTAAGGAAGAAATTATCTAGATCTATACCAGCAGAGATATTTTGTTTTTTTATGAATATTTTATGAATATTAATAATTACTTCGGGTGTCCCTAGAGTAATTTACATTTTATTTTTTGTTTCTATAATTCTTAAAAGGAAAAAAAGCCTTCATGAAAAATAGTTAACATGTTAATATTACTTGAAACAATATAAAATATCTTTTATTGGAAGTTCTTTCCTTGATAGCTAAAAAAAAATTAAAATTATAATATAAAAAAGTTCATCAAAATAGAGAATAGGAGCCAAGTGATTGATTTAATCTTGTGTTAAGCTGCAGAAGTGAAGAATATGATGACCTTTTTAGAAGACAGTAGTACATCTGATGCTTAAAAATGGTATAACTATAAAAAGGATATTTCTATTAAAATTAAATTTATATTACCTTAAAATCAATCAACCTCTGTACTGTTACTTTCTAAATATTTTCACTCCTATGGCAATGTTCTCTTTTTATAGAGAACTATAATATAAATGTCTAGTACCTCCAAATTATGCTAATGGTGCTTCTTATTCTTTGAGCATAAAGCTAGATTAGAACTTTTCCAAATTCCCGTGATGAAGACTGCAAGTATAAAAGTAGGATAAATCTGTCAAAAATGAACAATTTGCAACAAGAATTCAGAGTTTTCAGCTGACAGCATTTTAGCACACAAAGGAGAGTTGTCAAAATTTTACTACAGGTAATATCATTCTATATAGTGATATATTTTAGAACTTATTGAAAAGAATTAGGTGGTAACTTTCACTATTATCATCTTGGAGAAGAATATCCATGCATTTTTATTTCTCTATTGTCAATCTAGTCTTATTATGTTTGGGTCAATTTGATTCCTTTTTTTTCAGACCTATGCATACATTGCCTTTGTCTGGAATTTGCTGAATGCAGGTCTTTGGAGGCATATATAGATTCCAGTCGACTAACAATTTCTTCACTTGTTCTGCTGCACTCTCTTGAGAGGTCTCATAAATTGCATGGTTTGATGAAAAGGAAACAGTCTGACTTAGTTGTAGAAAATAAGCATCTAGGCTGGCATGGTGGTGCATGCCTGTAAACAGCAGCCTAGGAAGCCACGGCCAGGGCCAAGGATCACAGTTCGAGTTCCGCTGGGGGCACGTCGCGAGACCTAGTTCCATAAAAATATAGCTGGGCATGGTAGTGCGTGCCTGTAATCCCAGCTACCTGGGAAGCTGAGGCTGCAGATTGCTTGAGTCCATGGTACCCCAGGTAACGTGAGTCCGTGGTTCCACAGGCAAAAATTGCGAGACCTGGTCTCAAAAAAAAAAAAAAAAAAAGCATCTACCTGTCTCTTTTTAAGAGCAGTTAATGTATTTAAAATAAATGCTTTACATGGCATTAGCTTCCATTGCTGTTATTGTTCCATGGCATTCAACTGTAGTGCATCTGCTACCAAATTACCCATAGTTGCCACCATATTGTATTTTGCTCACTCTTGGCTCTGTTCTCTTCCTCATCTCTTGCCCCTCAGCCTCTGAATGCTTCAGTTTTGTAGTCATCTCTCAGTGGTGTGTTTTAAGCCTGTCTTTGCCCAATGCTTAGCTTGTTTTTTCTCTATTCACATATAAATGATACCATCTGGTATTTCTTTCTCTCTTTGACTTACTTCACTCTATGTATTTGTGACAAACTTTGCTTAATCGATTCCAGTACTGATTACCTCCTTTATACTAGATAGATGAATCTGCTGTTCTACCGAATTTACTGGGCCATTTGATCAGATTATTTGTTGTGTATATGATTAGGATGTCTATCTTACTATGTATGGCTTTCTCAGATTATCTTACCTGTCATTATACTCATCAAAACTTTTAAACACTGGGTTAATGAGGAATATATTTGAAACAGGCCACTTTCCTTTGAAGTAAGTTGAGGTACATTTAGTTCACTTATGATTCTTAAAGTCCATATCTCATTCTAGTGTTCCTATGGATATGTTTTTGTAATTTTACTGACTAAACAGTCTAGAAGAAAAATGCCTGCAAGCATCTTTGACAGTAACACATGATGAGTAGCTTCTCCTGTAAGCATTATATTGTCACACCGCTTCATTGGTGCTTCATTCTGTCAAATCTAGGCTGCCACGTGTCATTCTGGAACTGAGGGAGCTGGGGGTGTAAAGGAGAAGTGTTAGTATTTAGTTGTTTTCCCCCTGTGAACCTTCTGTGTCTTTAACATGCTTTACCACATTTATTTATTTATGTATTTATGTATTTATGTATTTATGTATTTATGTATTTATTTATTTATTTATTTATTTATTTATTTATTTATTTATTTATTTATTTATTTATTTAGACTTAGTTTTACAGGATGCTTTCTGATCTATCAGCAGGAAGGACAAGAAAATTTAGCATGTTATGTTTTTCTTAGCATGCTAGTATAGTCTTTGAAGCAGAACTTTGAAAACATAAGCTCAGCAGGCCAGCTTCCTGGACCAGTCCTCTAGGGAATGAGCTTCTTTGTTGTGAATGCCCTAGTCTTTGCTATCTCTGTTGCCACTGGCTCCTGTGGTTAGGGAAGCAAATTTTCACCTGCTAGTTCTCCTTTGAAGTAATTCTAATATCACTTTTCAGGCACAATATCCTTTTTTCTTAAACACAGAGCTTAAGCTTTTCTTAACAGAGTCAACTATTTTCAGTTCTGTTAAATACAGATAAATAATACAAATATAGTACCAATTTAGCCAAACTCTTTAAAATTTGTCATAATGACATAATTGACACTTAATATTTTTTTCAGAAAATAAAATTGAGAAAACTTTATTAGAAGAATGTTTTTAAATAGATCTGCTTGACATGAATGCATTAGGTTAAAATCTGCATTTGGGTAATTGATAGAGATATTTAATTTTGGTAGATATTTTTAAAATTCCAGATTTTTTTTTTGGTTGTTAGAAATGAATAGGCTGAGTGTTAGCACAGTTACAGAAACTGTAGCATTTCTCAAATAAAATTATTAACACTATGAATTTGTTTCATATTTGAAAAAATTTGACCATCATTTTTATATATCCATGTTTATGATTTGAAATGTAATTTTAATATTTAACTTAGTTAATCTTCTATACTGCATATATGAATTTTTCCCAGAAATATTTTGAGTTCTCATATAAAACATTACAGTGGGTACAGGAATGATAATGAAGATATCCAGTGAAGAACTAGAGTTAATGTTTCTAGCTTCATGGAATTTCATATATGAGTTGTACCATATAAAATCTTCACAAAATTTGATTAGTTACATGACTATCAAATAAAGGCAGTTTAAGAGTAATAAAAGGAAGCTCTGATTTCTTTGTGAAATTATAGCAAATGTCAAAGCTTAAGAAATCAGAATAATTTGAAGATAGCAAAGATCCATGTTTGCACATGTGTGATACTAAATGTAAATACACATATCTACTTTCTATTGACATCATTTTATACAGTGACACACTTTTGGAAAGTATCCAATTTTGAATATATAAATTTTCATAACAAAGAAAATGAGTGCCAACCCTATGACATAACTGGAAATTCGACATTTCAACTGAAATTTCAAAGAGGTAAATTAATTTGTATCTTTTTTAAAACTTTTAAGCTTTGATAGGTGAATGGTATTATAATTTTAAAAATGTAGTGTCTGGGAAATCAGAAACTGTGCCCTTTGTTTAATGTTTGCTTTAAGTAGATTATAGCGAAAACATCTCCACCTCTCTTTCTTTCTCTCATTCTTACTCTCACTTGACTCTATATATCAATATCTCTTCAAAAATATTTTGTAATATGGTGAGTCATATTTCCAAATATCATAGAATGAAGAGAGTGCAGTGACATATAACTTCAATTATGCAGAATAGTATCCCCCTGTGCTCATTCCTTAGACTTTTCTGAGTCACCAAAAGAGATTTTGCATCTTAGTTATCAAGATTATTTTTATCTTTATTGTTGATCAAATATGAACATAATAAGCATTACTGAACCCTGATATTGAATCTCACAATATTGAGGGTTCCCTTTACCTTAAATTAAATGTCCAGTTAAAACACATAGTTCATAAGTTCCTGAGGTTGGCAGTTCACAGGTTTAATTCTGGCATATGTTATAAATCACATAGTAGAAACTAATTAAATATTACTCAAAGGGTTAAATAAGTAAAGGAAATAATGAAAGCTCATTCCCAGTTCCTTTCTTTCCATTTTTTCATTATTTTTTCACATTTAGTCAGTCATTGCAAATTCCAGGATCAGTAGCATGTTATAAAGCTAACATTACATAATTTACAGCTTTACAGTGACTCATTATTAAACAAAGATATACCATCTGCATGTTTGAACTTCATCCCTCCAAAAATTGTAATAGAAAGTAACTTTAAAATGCTAGGCTATTTCTTATTTATTTGTCATTTTTGTTATTTTTCAGTGAGATGTCAAAATTGTACAAACACAACAACAGTAACAGAACCAAGAAGAAACATTTACTAAAGATGTGGGAAGAATAAAGAAACATTTTTGTTTGTGTTTTTTTTTTTTTAACTTTTGATACTATTTTTTGCCATTATATTCTTTTAACATTACATTAGTTTACAACACTATATAGTTTGTTCACATGTACGTTTTCCACCTCAGCAACTGTAAATATGTGTAAATGCACATCAAAAACTGTCCAATCAGCAGCCAGTTGCCCCCCTCTGTGATTCCTTAGCTCTCTTTCCTCTCTGGCTTTCATTGACCTTTAATTCTATATGAGATACTAAGAACTTTTGCCACTACTGTCATTCTCAAATAGGATATATGACCTACATAGTTTCAAAAAAGTAAATTTGCTAAGTATTTTATACAAATTTTTATTTTCCTATGTATTTCCTTAACAATCATATTTCTGTGTTTTGTGTACAGTCTGTCATAAAAGTAAAAATACAAGGAAAGGAGAGGGAAATGCATAGATTCATTAAAGCACACTAAAGTACAAAAGATTTTTAGGAAAATGAAAATACTCTGTATGATACTATAATTATGGATATTTATTACTTATACATTTATTCAAACCATTGAAAGTATGAAATGAATTCTAATCTACATTACAGACTTTGGGTGATTATGATGTGACATCATAGGCTCATCAGCTGTAACAAACAAATGTAGTGACTACTGTGGGGATATTAACAGGGAATCCCATGCATGTGTGGGCACAGGAGATCTATGGGAAATTTTATACCTTCTCTGAATTTTGTTATTAACTTTAAACTGCTCTGAAAATAAAGTTTTAGTAATAAAAACAGAAAAGATTTTAAAAAGTGACATAGATAATAGAGGATATAATTGGGTGTTTGTTGTCTAGTGACTCTGTTTCTGCCTATAAGTGTGAGACACACCTCAGGTGTGTCTATATCTTAAATGGGCCTATGCCCTCCTCTGGAAATTACAACAGTCAAGCTAGTTTATTTCTAGGCATACCATTGCATCTCTTTAATTTTTTTTCTTTGTCTAAGTGACCATCTCATTATACCCAGCCATGTTATATTTTTATATTATTTAATTGAAATGATAATTTTATAACATTGACTTATGAAATGTTCTGATTAAAAGAATTTCATGTTATCTTCCCATTGAAGGCATTTTAGGTTACAGTTATTGTTAAAAATGTAGTTCAGGGAACTTTATTAAAAAGGTGGAAATAAAGAGTTGAAACTCAAAAATGCCTTTTAGGGTAGGCATAACAAAATTCAGAACATTAGTGTGCTTTAGTGAAACAACAGTTCAAATACTGCATTTATCATCATGTAAGTATACTTGTGAAAGGGCACAAAATAAATCCTGAAAGATATACAAAATATTGGGAAAAAAAATTTCCTGTGAATGGTCATCAGAATAATAAATGCTATCATGTTTTTCCAAATTGAGTATCATGTGTGTGTACATGTTTTTGTGTATGTGAATGCATTTAAATTATCCAAATACTATTTTAATTTGTATTAAAATAAAATGAGATTTTCAGATTTAATTAAATACCATCTATCAAGGCCGGGCATGGTGGCTTGTGCCTGTAAGCTTCAGCCTATGAAGCGGCCGGGGCTAGGGATCGTGGTTTGAGTCCGACCTGGTGCCCGTAGTGAGACCTAGTTCCAAAAAAATAGCTGGGCGTGGTGGTGTGCACCTGCAATCCCAGCTAGCTAGGAAACAGAGGTTGGGGATTGCTTGAGTCTGGGGTACCCCAGGCAATGAGAGCCTGTGGTCCCACAGGCAAAAATTGCAAGACCTAGTCTCAAAACAAACAAACAAACCCATCTATCAAATTATGCTTTAATTTTCTATCACCACCAAAACAATTTAGCACAAACTTAGAGACTTTACCCGTTTATTATCTTTTATCTAGTCCAGAAACTTATTATGAATCTCACTGGACTAAACTGAATTTTCATAGCTAATGTGAAAGATTCATTTCCTTGTCATTTTCAACTTATAGAAACAGACATCACGCCTTGGTTCTGGGTCCTGGTCCTACATTTTCAGAGCTGGCAATGGCGCAACTAATCTTGTTGAAGTTGCGTTACTCTGACTTATTCTTCTGCAGACTTTTAAGACATGTGACTACATAGGATAATCTCTCCATCTCAACCTTAGTCATATTATAATGTCCCTTTGCCATATAGGATTAAAATTTTCATCTATTCTAGGGAAACAATATCGCATTTACTACGAGATGTAAATAAAACAAATAACTTTAATTCTGAAATCTAAGTTGCTCAGGCAAGTAATGAAACAGAAAAAGCCTCTTAAATATCCTTTGTTAACTGACAGAATGGGATTTCTTACCTCCACATCTTCATGCTGACATCACAGTGCTTCTGGCACAGGTTTGCCTATGCCATCAAAATTTTCACTTTTCTAATCTAGTATGTCTTCCCTACTGTAAACTTCAACCATCAGTGTTGTAGGCCTGAATATTAACTGCTTTAATATTCAGTAAGACAGTAAGATACTGTCTTTTTGCATTTGTCATATGCAACATCAGCATAATGGTGATAAAAAAAATAGAAAGGTGTGAGAGTATGCATGAATGCTGACAATGGGGGCAAGGGAAAGTCCACTTTACAGGTTTCTTTTGGAAATGACAGAAATTAGTTATTTAAGGAGATGAGAAGACCACCATTAAAAGGGTAATGGACCTACCTGTTATGTAGAATATAGTGTTTTTTTTCATTGCCTGAGAAAAGTAATTTTGGAATCCTGACTGTTCTATGATTAGTCTTTTAGTAATGCAAACATTTAATTTTAAGTAGCCTGGAAACAGGACTAAAAATTTCTAGTGCTTCAGAAATTATAGTATATTTGCCTTCTCACCCCACCCCTCTGGTATATTTTTAGGATGTGGAGGCAGTGAGCTATATTGTAAGAACATGGTGTCTGGATTAGAAACCTGACTCCCACCCACACTATTGTGTAACCTTTGAAAATACACTTAACCTTATTGGGATTTAGTTAGGTTGTTTTTAAATGGGGAAATAATACTTACTCATATGGTGCTTCTTAGTATTAGGCTTTTGAAAACAATTTTACTATGCTCTTCAAATCTTTAGTGTGTTTATTCTTTTATATTTGAAGAATTATTAAAATTACTAGAAATTCACGGAAGGTAAATTCTGATCATTTTTCCATTTTTTCACTTTATTGTTATAATGCTTGTGATAATAGGTTTCTGAAACTTCATGTAATAATTTTTGAAGTTGAGCTTCCAAGCTTCAGTGTTTATCAATTCTTTACCATGTCTGTGTTTCATGCATCTGGAAGAAAAGTACCTGTATGTACTTTGTAATAATAGAGTCCACTCTTTATCTGTGGGCACTTACAATTCTTCATAAGTATAAAACATTCTTTAGTCCAACACAACTTCAAAACTAGGGCCAGTGGGATATTTCCCAGACAAAAAAGTTTCTCTTCTTCCAGACTTGATTTCTTTCTAACCATTGATATTTATATTAAATTCAGTCTTTCAGAATGTGTCTTCCTGACTTTTAGATATCTTAATGGCATTATGGTTATTTTAGCTATCTGCTAGTTCATAAGCACATCCTCACATAAATTTCAGATGAATTTACATGATACCTGGATTTGTTTAAAAATATTCTGGGATGGACAGAGGACACATGAGAAGACAGATGAAATAAAATAGACCCTGACTTGACTATTGCGCAAACTGGGTGATGGGGATATTTCCTTTCCTCTTTCTTTGTGGGTCTGCTGAACTAACTGCATATGTGTAGCTTGGCTTCTCAATGCAAAGTCAGAGCAAACTAATGGATCAAATAGCAGGTCTGAAAGAATGTAATGGACAAACCCCACAAGGCTCCTTTTGAGTTAAGTATGGAAACACTGATTGCTCTGGGACAATGAATAGATATCACAAGCCATGACTGGGACTACCCAGGGGGTATTGATGAATGAATGCCTTCCAAGATTGCACCCCCAGACTGATCAATGATGTACCTTGTTGATAAGATTAGAACCATTAGGAGGGGTTGAGAGCATGTTTCTGTTACATTGATGACCAAACAGATATCCAGTCAACAGACTCATCCTCCCTAAAGCCTGAATGAGATAGCATACTTTTAGTTTCACCCACCCCTTTTATCTTTATCTTCCTACCCTGCATGACTGATGTTGTGTAATATTTCCATCAATAAACAAGTCGAGGCTCTTGCTCCTCTTTAACAGATTCACTATTCCATGATAATGTGTGGTTACATAGTGCAACCTTTCCTTTTTTTGTGGATTTCTGAATTTTTTATGAGTTTTAATTATCTCTTTTGTACTTCCTCCTCACTGTCCCATCTCTTTTACCCCTGTGATCCGTAGAGATCCACTTATGTTCCTTTAGTTTGTAGTTGTTATTACAGTCATTCTCTAGACTATCATTTGTTATTCCCTTAGTCATATTCTTCTGCAGGTACTACTTCTTACTCCACTTAGTTTAGCTCAGTTATGCTCGACTCATTTCACCATCGAAGAGCATATCATACTCCACTAATAGTTTTATAATCCTGCAATTAGACTGAAATCTCTCAGTGTAAAGATCATATTACTTCATTATGTCATTAATATGGTTTTGTTAATGCTGAAAACCAAACAAAGTGGATACTGAATAAATAATTGCTGAATGAAACACACATGCTTATGTACACAAACCAGAAAGTTACTCTTACTTTTAATTTCTCCAGCTGTTTTCTCTATGGCAAGTAATACTCACTAGGGAGAAGGCTATCTGACTTTAACACCTCCATCAACAGTTTTAAATTCTAAACAAATCAAGCATCTAGTCATTTCTCTGCTAACTGATATTTTACTAATTTCAGTGAAAATATATGAGTAATAAGATAAAGAAGGAAATGAAAACCAGACTGAAAAGATAACTCTCAAGTTGGCAACTTTACAGATCTTTTCCTTGATATGATTGGTATTGATTGGTGTTTACATATCTTCACCCGAGAGTTGACTTTATAGATGCCAGATGCCTATGGTCAGATTGGGATTTGAAAAAAGAACAAAACAAAACAAAAATAAAAACCTCAAGCTATTATAATGCTAGGCATGTCCAGTTTCCTATCAGCACAAATAACACATTGACCTACCACTACAATTGTTTTTATCAGTAACAGATTATTTAAGCCTTAGTTTTTTTGTTTGTTTTTGTTTTTGTAAGAGGCTTAAGTACTTTCAGAATATTTGAGAAACTTAGAACAATTCTGTACATGGATCCTGTGTTGTGGTGTGGCAGACTGAGACAGAAAGTCACACTGACGTAACTTAAAGGTTACAAAAGGAAAATATTATTTAAATTCCAGAAGGAAAAAAAAATGTGAGAATCTTATTGTTTTTAAGAAGGGGGAAATGTGGTATCTTCAAAGGAAATAATCAGCATAAGTAGTGAAAATTTAGAGCAAACAAATGAAAAGAAGGTGTAAAATCCGCCTCTAGGATTTTAAAGTATTACACTTATTTATAGCACTGTATAGAAAAGAGAGAAAATTTTGCTCTGAAAACTGAAGCCAAAATGATGCAGTGAAAATGTATTTTCACTTGGAAGAAAGTTATGTTCATTTTCAAAATTGTCTTGTCTCTGTCGTCTACCTACTTTATAATCGGCCACTGGGGAAATTATTAGCACATCTATGAATATGTGTAGTATTTGAAATAAATACATTATTAGGAAAAAACATTTAATACCAGAAAAGTTCATATTTTCATTTGTAATTATTAAAATTATATTTGACCCCTTATCTGTAGTATTTATCTTTTGCAATTTTTTTATTAAAGGCAGATACACCGTTTTACCTTAAACTTTTAAGATGCTATTCGTGGCTTCAATTTTCCCTTCCTTGATCATTTTATTTAAAATCTCAGCCCAGGCATGGTGGCACGAGCCTTTAATACCAGCCTACAAAGGGAGACTGAGATTAGGAATTGCTTGAGTCCACAGGTTCGAGACTATCCCCCCAGGTGACATAACAAGATCTGGTCTCAAAAAATTATCTGGGTGTGATGACACGTGCCTGTAATCCCAGCTACCTGAGAGGCTGAGACTGAGGATCACTTGAGTCCGTGGTACCCCAGGGAATATGAGCCTGCTGTTCTCAGAACAACATAGCAAGACCTAGTCTAAAAAAAAAATTTTTTTTCCAGCCTTCCTGCCCCAACTCCATATCATCTTTAGTCTTTTATCATTTGCTTTGTTATCATTTCCCATATACAATATTGTTGATATATTTTTGTATAAATTGCTTAGCCTGTCTTCCCTCCTACACAAGTATAGAAAATTAGCATTTATTTTGTTGAATGATATAGATACATGCCAAATACCAAAAAGTGACCTAATTTTGATGAATTACTAAAATAATGAATTTGTAATAATGATTAGAATGTCTAAGTATGTTTAGTACTATTGTAATTACTACATATGTATAAATTCAGTAAATCTTCAAAGAAAACCTACAAAGTTAGTACTATTAGTGTTCTCATTATGCAAATAAGAAAGTTGTATACAGAACACAACTTGATAATCATTGCACAGTAAGTATATGGCTAATGAATTAATGTTAATAGTGTGCCACAGACACTTCTGTTTCCTTGATATCCTCCTCTGTTATACTAAAGAATCTTTAGTTTGCGGACATAAACTTGTGGGGAGAAAAGTACATGTTTTCATAAATAAAATTTTCAGTCTTTTTTTTTTTTCTAAGTCTCAACACACCTTGAAAATAATGTCTTAATGAAGGACTTCACAGATAACATGTGTGGGCAGTTTCCTATAAGCTAGCTGAAAAACATTCCCTTATTATTTTTTGCCATTGTTCTTGACAACTACTACCTTGATTTAACTTTGAAAATTATGCTTTTCTCAAGTTGTCATTTTCTCATTCTAAAATGTGGAGCTAGAACTATATGCTATCAAATGCCTTTTTGTCTTTAAGTTCATTGCTTTATATTTTATTTCGGTGTTCTAATGTGCAAATAAAATATTAAATTCAGTTTGCTAATTTTTTGAGAAATTTTGCATCTGTATTCACCAGGAATATTGATCTTTAGTTCTGTTTCAATGAGTTCTTTGCTCTTTGGTGTCCATTAGGTTGGTTTCAAAGAAGATGTTTGGGTACTTTCTGTTTTTCTTCAATTGTTAAACGAATTTGAGAAAAATATTCATTAATTAGTCAAGGTTCAGTAGAATTCGCTAATGAAGTTATTTGGTCCTGAACTTGTTTTTTTGAGACTTGATAACTGTTTGAACTTCCTTGCTTCTGATTTTTCTAAAACCTATACTGCTCTTTGATTTGTTGCTCTATAGCACTGAGTTCTACTGAACCACACCCCTGGAATTTCATCTTTAGCATACCTCACACTGCACGTCTACAGTTTCTTTTCAGAATGTGAACTGCTCTTAGCTTTTATTAGATCTTTTCTCTCTTTTACTGTTTCAGTATGAATGAAATATGCAACCACTAATTTAAACTTTCTGTTTTTTTTTAATTTTTTAAAATATTATTTATATATAAATTTCACATCATTGTAATCCCAGGGGTTTACCCTCTCTACCCTCCCCACCATTCCCCCCTTTTCCCCTGCCTAATGTTGTATGCTTCAGTTTGGTGCTTAGCTTGTTTTGACTTTTCCTCATGGATTTTATTTATTTTTTCCCTATATCTCATTCATTAATGAAACCACTTGGTTTCTGTCTTTTTCTTTTTGACTTGTTTCTGATAATATGATTTCCCTAAGTATATCCATGTTATAGAATCATCAAAATTGTCATTTTTAATTGGTGAGTAATATTCCATGTACAAAAATAAACTTTCTGTTTTATCTTTCTGTGATTGAGAAGATTTTAACTTCCCATATTTCAAAGTTGTTTTAACAATTATTTCAAAATCAACCCTGAGATAACCATAGCACTTCCTTTAAAAAAATAACTGAAGCCGGGCATGGTGGCTTGTGCCTGTAAGCTTCAGCCTATGAAGCAGCCGGGGCTAGGGATCGCGGTTTGAGTCCCTCCTGGGGCCCATAGCGAAACTTAGTTCCAAAAAAAATAGCTGGGCATGGTGGCGCGCCTATGATCCCAGCTACCTGGGAAGCTGAGGCTGGGAATTTCTTGAGTCTGTGGTACCCCAGGCAATGAGAACCTGCAGTTCCACGGGCAAAAATAGCGAGACCTAGTCTCAAAAAATAAATAAATAAATAAATAAATAAATAAATAAATAAATAAATAAATAAATAAATAAATAAATGAATAAATAAATAAATAAATAAACAAACAAATAAATAAACAAACAAACAAATAAATAAATAAATAAAATTTTTAAAAATATAAAAAATAACTGAAAAACATATCCTTGTGATATCGGAATCTTAATATATTATTAATGAAAAATGAAATGGCATAAGCTCTTTGCGGATCATAATGACATTCCCTAAAGAGTTTAAGGATAGAGTTGTTACATAACCAGTAATTCTACTTCTTGGGAAAATACAAATATGCCCACACAAAACCTTGTACAAAAAGGTTCATAATAGCCAAAGAGTGGAAAATATCTGACTGTACATTAATTTATGGGTGGATAAATAAATGTGATGTGTCTGTATAAAAAACATTATTTTACAATGAAAAGCAATGACATCTTGATTCACACTACCACATGGGAAGTTTTAAAAAGTCAGTGAGTGAGGCAAACTGATCACAAATTGCTATTAACATTTGTAATTCCATTCTCATGAAGTGTTCAGAATAGAAATATATACAAAGGAAAATAGGTAAGTGACTACCTATTTTCCAATTTAATAGGTTCACATTAAATTGGGAAGTGATTGTTCATGAATTTGAGATTTGTTTTCGTGATGATAAATTCATTGGGGTGTTATTTACTTGAATCTATACATACACAAAAATCATCTTATTGTATACTTTAAATGGGTGGATGGAATGGCATATAAAACTCAAATCAGTAACATTAAGATAAACAGATGTGAAAGCATCATTCAATTATATCATTTTACATAGACTGAAAATAATTGAAATCTAATCCAAAGCATTCTACCATTTTTTACAGCCATTATTCTTCTAGACTCCTTAGAAATAAACTTTTCTCCTCTCCTTTTCAATTTTTTTAAATAGTTTTTGAGCCATTACCATTAAACACTGCATATTGCTTTAATAATTATTTTGTAGGAACAGGTTAAAATACAGGTGAGTAACAACACCAGGAATCATTATCCCCTATAAAGCATGACCTATAAAAACAAGTCTTCATAATTTAAATTCTGCAGCACAAAAGAATTATACAAGTATATGTAGGTTAATCTTAATATGGGATATAGTTCATCTACAAATCAATGATCAGAAAATTACTGAAATGTTTTCAGTCTAACTTTAAGGAACAAGAAAGGTCAAGATCAATAACTGTTAATAGATCCTGTAATAACTACAAATGTCAGTGAAAATTATCAAGATAAGTATCCAAAGTCATTCAGAAATGGGCAAATTAGAATATTTACATTGAACAATATGTTGGAATGGAAAGAGGTACATAATAGGTAATTGACACTGGAGTTTTTTGGGAGGAGAGTGATGCATGTGCATGTGTAAAAATGAAAATTTCTCCCAAAAATAAGAAGAGTTTTATAAACATAGAGCACATGAATAAAATTTTATTAAAAAGTAATAAAGTGGTCAGTGAAACATAAACAAAATACATAAAGCTTCAAAAAATTGTATTCCTACTTATCAAAAGAGAGTGTGAACATGGAGGTTAATTTAGGCAAGGATGCCCACTCTCTCCATTACTTTTTAACATTGTATTGGAAGTCCTAGCCAGGGCAATAAGGTAAGAGAAAGATATAAAAGGGATACAAATAGGAAAAGAGGAACTGAAACTATCATTATATGCAGATGATATGATTCTATATGTAGAGAACCCCAAAAAATCCACAGAAAAACTCCTTGAAATAATTAACCAGTTCAGTAAGGTTGCCGGCTACAAAATCAACACACAGAAATAAGTAGCCTTCCTATACGCAAAAAGCCAAGCAGAAGAAGAAGAAATTAAAAAAGTCATCCCATTTACCATCGCACCAAAAACAAATAAATAATTGAGAATAAACCTAACAAAACACGTAAAAGAACTATACAAAGAAAACTTTAAAACGCTACTAAAAGAGATAGAAGAAGACACAAGGAAATGGAAAGACATTCCTTGCTCATGGATGTGAAGAATTAACATCATCAAAATGGCCATCCTACCAAAAGCAATCTACAGATTCAATGCAATCCCATTAAAAATTCCAATGACATTCTTTAAAGAGATAGAACAAAAATTACAAAAATTCATATGGAATAACAAAAGACCTCGAATATCAAAAACCTCCTCTCCAAAAAGAGAGAGAATGGAGGACTAACTATTCCAGACTTCAAGCTATACTACAAAGCCATAATACTTAAAACGGCTTGGTACTGGTACAACAACCGACAATCAGACCAATGGAACAGAATTGAGAATCTGGAAATAAAGCCACACACATATAGCCAAATAATCTTTGACAAAGGAGGGAAAAATTTACATTGGAACAAAGATAGTCTCTTCAACAAATGGTGCTGGGAAAAGTGGACTAAACATGCCAAAAAATGGACCAAGACATCTCTCTCACACCATGTACAAAAATTAATTCAAAATGGATAAAAGACTTAGATATCAGACCTGAAATCATAACATACATAGAGGAAAACATGGGCAAAACCCTCCATGGAGTACAATTCAGAAATCCCTTTCTGGAATCATCTGCAGAAGGCAAAAAATTGAAGGAAAACAAACAGATGAGATTTCATCAAACTAAAAAGCTTCTGCACGTCAAAAGAGACAACAGAAAAAACTAAAAGAAGCCGAACCAAATGGGAAAAAAATTTTCGCCCTCCAAAAGAGTGATAAGGAATTGATAACACTGATCTACAAGGAACTCACACAACTAAACAAAAACAAAACAAGATGCCCAATCAAAAAGTGGGGAGAAGAACTAAAAAGACATTTCTCCAAAGAGGAAATACAAATGGCCAACAGACACATGAAAAATTGCTCAATATCACTAGCAATCAGAGAAATGCAAATCAAAACCACAATGAGATACCACCTTACAC
>PVHY01002319.1:87500-129938 GCA_004024945.1 Uropsilus gracilis | reverse complement strand
CCTTCCTTCCTTCCTGCCTTCCTTCCTTTTTCTTTCTTTCCTTGTACCTTCCATCTTCTCCCTCCCTCCTTCTCTCCTTCCATCCTTCATTCTAATTTATTTTAAAATCCAGTATAATGTGTTGTTTTATTGCATGTAGGAGGATATAATTTTTTCCAAAAGAATTAATTATAATGTTTTAATGACTTTTCTAGTTTGTATTTCCTATATTTACCAGAAGAAGCAAAAGAGGGAAAAAATAGGAAAACAAATGCTCTCAAATGTGCCAAGAAAAATTAAATTTTTCAGTAATTATATTTGAGTGATTGAAAATTTAGATAATAGTTTCAGGAAAGGCCCAGCTCTTATCTGTATCAATTTAGTGATGAAATTTCAATGTCTAGCACAGTACCATGCATGCATGTACAAAGTACTCAATGAACATTTCTTAATGAATAAATGAACTATGAGTAGCAGAATGAATCCAAGAAGCTAATGAGCTCTCTCAATTCCATAGAAGAGACCTTTCATACCAGTTTAACAGTCCTAAGCTCATCATCCCAACAGAAGATAAATGGCAGAAGTAAGAATTCATAACAGCAAAGAGAACCCCTGGCCTGTAATAAGCAGGTGAAACTCAGTGCTTCCAATGAAAATTACAAATTATATCATGTTGTATGTGTGTGTGTGTGTGTGTGTATGCAGATGCATCATCAAATTGAATATTCTCAGAAGGGAGTATCACTTAATTTTATGATTTTCAAACTTTTGACCAGTTATTAATTTTTGATAAACATTTAATGAGCTTTAATCATCTAAAGTAGAATAAGATGTATATAAATATGATGAAATATATATATATATACAAGCATATATGTATTTATGCATTAATAAAAAATAAAAACTATATCGTCACACATATGGGGCATTCTAATATTCCAATTAAATGACCCCAGATATCTTTATTATCTAGTTTTTGTTCTAGTCTTTGTTTTTTAATTTATGTTTTTTTATGTTTACATTGAATATGAAACTATATCCTGGGACAGAACCTTATACAACTGAAGAAAATCTAATTATTTTTGTTTTGATTTTTATCAGCCTCAGACTTACCTGCCCACTTTCGGTTCTTCCATATAGCTCTCTATCAGAAGGTATGTTAGACTTATAAGTGTTTGGGCCCCAGTCACCAGACTTTGGGTTAGCATTTACCCACAATTCTATTAGTTCTTTCAGACCAATAGTATGTTTCATCTTTATATGTATGTATGGCAGAACTTTTGTATGTATGGCAGAACTTTTGTATGTATGGCAGAACTTCTTAGAGCATGCAAGTTTGGAGGTTCCCCCCAAGTGCAACCATGTCTTCAGTTGTGAAATTAGAATAACATCCTCCTGCATGAGCAATTGAAAAGAAATAAAAGAAACAAAATATGAAGCATGTAACATAAACTGTCACATAGTTTTGTGTGACATAAATGGTCACTACCATTATGCCTGTCTTCTATGTGTGTGCGTGTATGTATGTAGCAATTACACATGCATATCCCAGTAATGAGCAAGGTCTGGGATGCCTTTATACCATTTCAGAATTTCATACAAAGTCAAAATATCTTAAAGACTTTTTTCAACTACCAAAATCTGTATGTTGTATAATTACCTTACTGTAGACTTAATGTTTTAAAATGCCACTTAGTGCTTTCCAGTTTTATTTGTTCTTCCAAAGATTTGTTCTTGAGACTGAGTATTAAAAAAGAAATCATTATTCAGACAGAAGCAGTGCTTGAATGATATGGAGAATTAGAAGGATTTCAAAGAAGTTGGTTCAAGTAAATACAGCTAGCAATTTTAATTGAATATAGGCTGAAAATTGGTATCATTGTGAAAGATTAACTGAAAATAAGTCGGTAATGTACATATAAAATTAACTTTTGATTGTAAAGGAAATAGCAAGACAGAAACATGATGACATTTTGAGACTGTGTTGAACATTTGCAAGTCTTTCTTCTTTAATCTTCTCAAAAGTCACAAATAAGATAAAATTAACTAATATAAAACAAAGAAGTCACCAGAAATTTCCTTATGGAGTGATAAAAGCTTTTTATATTATGTAGACATAAACAACTGATCTATCCTCACCAGTAAAGAAGAACACTTGAGTCAAACAGAGTCTTGTAGCAAATTGAAAGCACCATTCCATCCCACATCTCAAGGGGTAGGCTAAGAGTAAGTTATACAATGGAAGCTCCAAAGCTAAATGAATCTAAATTAGCTAAAGCATTGCTATTATTCATTTTAGATATATTATAATTCTGAATAGTATTTTTGTATAGTTTCTTCAATAACAACGATTAGATTATTAAAACATTACTAATCATAAATACATAGCATATGATCTTGAGAATAATATTCTTGAGGAAATGATTAAGCTACAAACCATATGTATGTTATACCTATAAGAAATTGGCTGTTAGAATAAATTGACTTGCATTAAATTATGTTTTCCTAGAAGGATTATTGGAGTGCTAACTCCTAATACCTCTTACTATGATTTTATTTGGAAGTAGAGCCTTTACATAGGCTAGCATATATAATTGAGGTCATTATACAAGTCCTCAACTAGTAAGACTGGTGTTCTTATAAAAAAGGAATACTCTGGACACAGTAAGACATGTGCACACCTGGAGACCATCTTGTGAAGACTGGAATTATATCACCACAAAGTGAATTGCTACCAGAAGGAAGGAGAAAAGCCTAGAACCAGTCCATTCCTAGCACCTCCAAAGGGAGTATAGCCAATGTGGCACATTGATTTTGAACATCTGACTTCCAGTACTGTAAACAACAAAAAAGCTTATTGTTTTGAGACAACCATGCAATGCTGCATTTTATTCTATGGAAATCATACCCAACTAACACAGTGGGTATGTGAATATTCCTTAAAGCAGCTGAATTCTGGTGAAATGTTAACTGGTATTCCAACCTCAAAATTGACAGTTAATACCACTTTATGTATAGTTTATAAAGTCTGAATGTAAAATGAAAGCATTAGCTATACTGAATTTTCTAGATAATCTCTTCTTAGACACTGGGTAAACTGAATAGCTTTTAAACTGGACTGCAGGTTTTGGTTTTCAATGGGATGCTGTGGTGACCAAGCTCTAAACTATAATTCCTTGACTTTTTAGGAAAAGAAGACTTTTGTATGTTAAGAAAATTCCAAACTGTTGCCACTGTAAATGATTTAAAACTGATTTTTAAGTAACTTATTTTTCTTCTTTTTAAGTAGTGTTTTTATTTGTCCTATTTAATCAGTCCATGACTTATTCCATGTCTGGGCTAGTAAAGTTTATGTAATAAGATACTTTGTGGAATGAAAGTTAGGCTTGGTCTGTGTTGTTCAGCCTACCATTAAGTCATCTGGAGTGTGTTGATCTAAGACAAATGTATTGAAATTTATATCATTACAAATCTGTAGTTATTATTTCTTTAAGTAATAAAAGAGCAGGGAGCTATTTTTATGGTCTAAACACCAAATTATTTAATCTTTTAATGTTATTTGCAAAATATATGTCCTTGAATGGAAATTTTCACTAACTTTGTTAATAAAGAGGAGTTTTAACCACTTCTACTCTTATATAGCAAACCATACACAAAATAAGATGATGAATTAGGAAGGAAATGCTGTTAGGAGAATTACTATAAGCATGAGGAAACTATTAGACCAGAGTTTTCAGTAGTCTAAAATTCTGAGATTTGATTTTTAAATGATGAAACATCCAATAAGCCAAATGACTCTGCATAAACATGTACATGGAATAAATTATTCCAACTGAAAGCATGGATATTATTTGTTCAGCTGTTTCAGTGGTTGGAGCGTTAGGAACAAAAGCTATTATTGTTCAATGTATTTTTTCACAGGAAATAGACAGTGGCAAACATACAGTAGTTCAACACATGAGATCAGAGACACGGTTTTTATAGTAAACTAAGAACAGATGTTGGAAAGATTCAAGACCTTTACAAAAATTATTAGTTATGTTTGCCTTTGAAAGCAAAGAAAGTTTACAGAGACTCACATATCTGATTATATTAAGAAACAGACAGGTTTTCAAACCCAAAGTTTTAATTTATTCAAGTTAAAAGTTTCTGCTGCATAAATTCTGAATGTGCTACTCAACACAACAAATAATTGTGTTAGGTTCCATGTTACCTTGCTGCTTTAAAAACTATGCTTATTTTTGAATGATACAAAAACAACCTTATTCCTCACATACAACGTAAGTTATCTAATTCACTAAAAATCACAAAAATAGAATTCATACTTCAGTGAAAAAAATCATTTTTTCAGAATAATCACTGAAATCAATTGATTTACATATAATAGAAAGAATAAATGTAACTGGAGAACATAATTTCAGAGGCTGAACTAAAGGCCAATTGCAGACTTTTTGCACTTACAAAACACCTGCATAAAATAATTTTGTTTCACTGTTCTTTTAAGTTTTATACCATGAATCTTCAAAATTTTTGGTGTTTCTTGTCAGCATCAGGATCCCCAGTACCTCTTCAATGATAGTCCATAGTTTATCATGGTAATCACCTTTTTAGAAGATATTCTCAGTGTCCCACTAAGTAACACTCCTTGGGAAAATTCTGAGCTGTATAAACACACAGTTAAATCCACTTCAGTCCCTACTCTAAGCCTATGTCTATAACTCCACATATGATTAGGAAAAGTGTCCAATTTTGCTCACTAGCTTTACCTAAATTCAGATGGATCTTTACTGTTATTAGCAATCATTCTTAGTCAATTAATTGTCTACTCATGTCTTTTCAATTCTAATACAATTTCCAGAGACCCTATATCTTTTGTACACATATATTTATATATATATATATATTTGCATATATATAAAATTTTAGTTAGTGATCTTGCTTCTAATATTATTATGAAAATAAATCTAATCTTTATAGTCTACTTAATCTCCACTAACAAATCTACCAACTTACCTGTATCTTCATCTGCATATATAACTACTTTTCCCCTATTATATGGGATAGATTATCTTTCTTTGTAGGTAAAGTTAGCCTCTCAATTTCTGACCTGAATATCACTCTTTCTAGCTCACACTAAATCAACAGCAGTATGCAATAAAATCATGAAAGAATGGAAGTTTATCATGATAAATGTTAGTATTAGGAAAAAAGGAAAGAACTAATAAGCTTCAAGAAACAAGAAAAAGAAAAAATAGGGCAAGGTAAAACATTACAATTATAGGAGCAGTTATATATGAAACAGAGATTAGAAAAAATAGACAATATCAACATAACTGTTTATTTTTTTAAAAGATAAAGAATGCTGGCAAACTTATACCAGAACTAGTTAAAAGAGAGAAAACTGAAACTTTAAAATAGAAGAAGATAATTTATAGCTGATACTATATAAATAAGAAAGATCATAGAGAATAGCATAGACAATTATATAATAATGAATTGGATATCCCAAAAGAAATTTATAAATTCTTAGAAATATATACCCTGCCAAGACTGATCATGAAGAAATCATAACTCTGAACACACAAACAAGCCAGAAGATTGAATCAGTAATAAAAAAATCTCCAATCAAAAGACCAGATGGTGTCAACAAACATTTAAAAAAGAATGTATACCAATCCTTTTCAAATTTGAGATGTAGGAATACTTTCAAACTTGTTTTATGAGATCAGAAATATCCTGATACCAAACCACATATGAAAATTCCAATAAAATAAAGAAACCTAGTTAACATTGATGCAAAAATCTTTAGCAAAATAAAAAGTAAACAGAATTCAACAGCACAGTGAAAAAGATCTTATACTGTGATCAACTTGGATTGACTCTGTTTTACAAGGATAGTTCAGCGTGTACAAATTAGTCAACATGATATACCTCATTAACAAGAAGAATAAAAATCACATGCTCATCTCAATAGATGTAGAAAAAGTATTTCATTACATTCAACATCTGTGCATGATAAAAACTCTAAACAAATGAGGTACAGAAGTAATGTGTATGTCAACATAATGAAGATCATGTATGATAGGCCAAAGCAAACCTCACTCTTAGTTGTGAAAATTTAAAAATATTTCCTTTCCTTTAAGATTGGGAAGATGAAGAAGCCTACTTTTACAACAATTATTCAAAATATTTTTAGAGTTGCTAGCTAGGCAAGAAAAAATACATCTGTTTTCAGATATCATGACTTTATACAAAACCACGAAAAGTTCACCAAAATAATTCAAACTGATACATGAATTCAGGTAAGTGCAGAATAAAGATTAACATACATTTTTCATTTTTTTAATCTCTGTTGTCATAAATTAGTTGTCCATATATATGTGGGTTTATTTCTTGGCACTCAGTGGACATCTTTTACATAAAGCACAAATCCAAATACATAAAAGAAAATACAGATGATAAATTTTTCAATGCTGTCTCTGATATTGTTGTGGATATGTCCCCAAAGGCAGTGGAACAAGAATAAAACTAAATAAACTAAAGAACATCAAATTACTAAGCAAAAGAACCATCACTATTATAGAAAGGCAATTTATTGAACAGAAAAATATATTTGTACATCATGCATAAGACAAGTGGATACTATCCAAGATTTATGAAAACTCATTAGCAATAAAAACAACCAACCTGATTAAAATACAGATAGAAGATATGAATAGGCACGTGTCCAAATAAGTGATAAAAGTGGTCAATAGGCACATGGGAAGATGCTTCATTTCTCTTATTATTAACAAAATGAATATCAAGTCCACAATGAGATATCATTCACTTGTATCAGAATGGCTGATTAAAAAAAAAAAGTGTCAAACCAGATACAGAGAAAAAGAAACCATCTATTCATTGTTGTGGAAATGTGATGGTGTAGTCATTATGGAAAATGGCATTAAGATACTCAAAAACTAAAGAACGCAAATATTTTATGATTCAGCTATTTCAGTCTTGAGTACTTAGCCAAATAATACAAAGACATTAATTCAAAGAGATAACATGCACCCCCATGTTTACTGTAGTACTATTCACAATAGCTAAGGTAGGAAAAACCTAAGTACCATCAGTAGATTATCAGGTTTTAAAAAAAGATGTCATGCTTATACACATTTAGTACTATTTATCAATAAAAAATGAAATTCTGCCATTTACAGCAACATGAATAAAACAAAGAATGGAGTGAAATGTCAGATATAGAGAAGCAAACACTGTATAATTTAACCCATTTGGTAAGTTTAAAAAACAAATGAATGAATAAAACAAGTTTTTAGGCTCAAGAACAGAATATAATTAACAAAAGTGAAAGAGAAGCATGGCAATTAAAAGTGAGTAAATGAATTCAATAGTATGATTAGGCATTGAAGCCTAACCTTTGGTGACTAGTGTACTGTACTATATATAAATGTTTATATGTATAGTCTTTAGTCTTGGAAACTGTAAAATATTTAAACCAATGTGACTTCAATTATACATAAATGAAGTCTTAAGTGTCCTCTTAAAAAGTCAACATATAAAAATCAGTTCTATTTGTGTATGTATGTTATATATGTATACATATATAGATACAAATATAGGCATATGTATTACAAGCAACATGCAAATAAAAATTATTCAACCTTTTTCTGCAGTTTCATTTAAATATAAACTTATATATTGAGTCTAAAAATGTGCAACTCTAGTAGTGGAGATCAGAATGGTGTTTTCTATTAACTGGTATGTGATGAAAATAGGCGTTTAAATCAAATGTTTCAAATTTTCAGTATTAAAACAAACACTTCTGGAGATACAATGTACAACATCTGACTTTAACTTACAATAACATATTTTATAGTGGGATTTAATAAGATAGTATATAGTAAGTGTTCTTGCCAGCACCCCACCCAAAGGATAAATATGTGAACTTTGTAAGATGATGACTATCTTAAAAATGTTGATTTTAACATTCATTTCACAACAAATGTACTATATTGTATTATATATAATATATTATATTATATTGTATTATACAGTATAGTTACATACAATGAAGTATTTGTCAAGCAATAAAGTTGGAAAAAGTAAATGTGTCATGGTATGACCAGATGGTAGCATATTATGTAGCCACTGAAAGCATAAAATAAAACTAAAACCTTCAGTTCCACTTCTCTACCAGAACTCCTCTAATCAAGCTTAATTTGAGCTTTACATAGTTCAATCTATTTGTCATCTTTCCAGTAATTTTTAATTTTATCAACACATCATTTGCTTTCCTTAAAAACTTTTTAAGAAAATTCATTAAAAGTATAGCATTCCAATGACATCCTTTTATCTTATAAGAAACTACTCACAGTCTCTTGTAAGTTCCTACACATCTTCCCTTTCTCTAAATGTTGAAACAGTAGCTCGGCAATTAGTTTTGAGTTTCTTTTTCTTCAAGCAAAATTTCTTATATTCAAAAAACCAGTGGTATCATCAGATTTCATAGCATTAGAGACCATTTAACTGGTGATTCAAAATATCTCTGTAAAAAAATGATGATGACTCATATAATCCACCTATTTGAAAAATACATTTGGAATTTTAATACTTATTTTAAACTTGATATGACCAAAACCAAGTATTTAATTTTCATTCCAAATTTGATTCTACTACATACTGTCCTTCTGAATAAACAGCATCTCCATTAAGTCCTTTATTCAGTCCTTGGACTATAGAGTCATCTTTTTACTCTTACTCTTATATCCATTCATCAGCAAATCTCATTGGATATACATCAAAGCACAATCCAACTATATATTTCTAACAGCCTCTTTTAATACTGCCAATATTAAAGCCTACCATTTCTGTTTGCTTTATCTAGCAGAATAGCCTAGCAAATGCTCCTGCTTATAGAATTGCTCTTTTACACTCCACTATAAAACAGAGCAATCATATTAAAATAACAAAAGTTAAGCAAGAACATTCTTATCAAAATGCTCTGTGCCTTGTATATCATTCTGGGTAAAATTGAATCTTTTCATGTCATACTGACTTGATGGCCAACAAATCTACATATTTGTCTATGGTTCCATCCTAACTTGGTCTCCTACCAATTTTTCTACCTTACGTACATTCTTGCATGTCAGATACAACCACACTTATAAATTTAGTGAGCTTTGCTCTCTGCTTATGTGCTTAATTCACTAAATAGGTGCATGATGTCCTCTCTCACTTCTTTTGGTTCTCTTCTCCTTGTTGACTAGTTAAAAAGACCTCATAACCTTCCCTGGCCTCCCTAATAAAACACAAACTACGAGTGTATTAACCATACTTTGCACTGGTTTGTTCATAGCAGTTATCAACTTCTGACATAGTATACATTTATCTTAGTGTCTATTTTTACCCTCAAAATATTAATTTCATGAGAGAAGAGATTTTCATTTATTATTTTGTTGCTGTGTCCCTAGTACTCAACTCTTTTAGTGCATGATACATGCAATTTATCTATTAAAGGTATAAATGTAATGAAAGAAACTGTAGTAACATCATGGAAAAAATGTTTTTTTAACTATTAGGAACAGGCTTATTTTGATTTAATCTATCCATGTGAATAGATATTTACTTTCTTTTTCTAACTGTGAGGAACTTTTTTTTTAAAACTACCCTGCCTGTGAAACAGAAGGAAAACTGAAGTAATCATTTCTTTTTATTTACATGAGTTCTTCCAAGGAAAAAACTCTGAGAATAGTGCCTGGAACACAGGAAAGTCTCCATAAATGCTAACCTCCATTTACCACTGTGATCACTGTTAAAAATATGAAGAACAATTCATTCCATAGTTCAGCAAAATAACTATTTCAGACACACAATGCTAATAATGCAACTGATTGAATTTTCAGAAACCTTCCTATATTACTTCTAAAAGTATACAGCTTTGATGAAAACATCTCTTAAAAGATGTAGTTACAAGATCCTGGCCAAGTAAAAGGATTTAATAGATAAATTACTGCTTGCTTAAAAATTAGTCAGTGATGTGAAATAGAACAAAATCATGACAATGTAGCCTATTTTTTGTGAGCTTTAGGAAATAACAGCAAAGTTTCCTTTAGCAACTCCATCATTATCAGAATAATTCAAGCTGAATGAATTATAATTCAATATTCTACAATAATCACTGCTAGCAGTAAGAAGCAGTTGCTCTTTAAATTAAATTACCTAAATACTATTCTTTTGTTACCCAACATTTCAGAATTATTTATACATATATGTGTGCATGTATGTTTAATCAGTGCCTGTGTACACATATATAAGAATTTGCTGATGATATAATGCTGAAGAAGAATGAAAACAATGAATTTAATTAAATATATTAAAACTAAGTTTTCTCATATATCATCGCCAAAACATATACTCAGATGGGTGAACTGACTTAACTACGATTTACATACTGGGTGAACTTCAGATAAGGTATAATCCTGAATTTCCTCATCTGGAAAAGTACTGCAATTATTTACTTCACACATGATGTAGTTGTTTACTACTCTAAAGCTGTAAGTACTTAAGACAGTCCATGGCACTTAAGAAAATATCAATGCAATGAAAGGAATGTATTTCACGGGACAAGCAAGGTAACAGCAGGGTTTACCTCCTCCACCTACTCACAGAACAAAGGCAGTGACTCTTGAAGGAAAAACAGACAATTACAATCCATGCTAGGGCCAATGTCCTGAGGAGGGTGACTCTAGACCATAGTGCTATTGACCGAACAAGTAACTTCCCCAGGTGAGTGAGGTGAGTCCTAATAACCCAGTAGAACCTGAAAGCCACAGAGTGAAGTTGGCAAAACCCTGACGCTATAACCTTTGGCAGAACTCAGTAAGCCCTGAGCTTACGTGCAAGCAGAGTCACCACTAGGTCCACAGATACAGACACGGACTTTGGTGAGCTCCGGACAGATTCTGGAAGCAGTACTACAGGAAGTCGTCCTCAGTGAAACTCAGCAAACCCTGGAACAGAGTATGGAAGCAGACCCACTAAGGTAGGACAACAGCAAACTTAATTAGTTCTGGACAGGATCCCGGAAGCAACCCGGATTCATTAGGTCCCAGCGAGCGCGAGAATAGATGCTGCCAAAACTAGCAGATGAGACAGGCTCTGGCAGTAGCAACGACAGGGCTTGATCCCACCGGCTTTACCCTCTGAACAACGAGCCGGTGGACAGTGTTCAGACAGTCTCTCAGATAGGAGTGCGTTTGATAATTTCTGGGTAGTAGAGAATACTACAAAAATAGTATGTACTTCTGGTGATACATTTAGGAAAGAAAAAAAGGAAGAGCTGGAAATGGTAGGAAAAGGGTGATAGTAAAAATGAAAGAAAAAGTAAAAGAAATGAATATAGATGAAAAAAAGAAAATTCCTTCTTTACGAAAATGATGCACATTTTAAATTTGTAGTTATAATTAATACTGTTGTTCCTAACAAAACCTTCAAATATAAGGAAAACTGAGAAAGATATGTTAACAAATAGCAGATTCCTAAGTGCTACAGTTTGCAAGTACAACTTCTTATCTGCATTTTTCCCTGTGGACATATTCATTATCACAAGCTCATTTTACTAAATTGTGCTATTGTACATCAGGTGATATTCCCTAGGGATTCAGGATTCCCTACAAATGTGTTTGTTCTAAGCAATTGTGAAAAATTCAGTTTATCTGAGCCTTAGATAAACTATTTCAAATAATTGGAGTAACAAGGTTAACACCATCCTGAGGCTTTCACTTTCTGTGGCTGTCCTCATAAACATTTAGATATACTACATAAAAAACAAAAACATTGCACATCTTCTTATTTCTTTATTGTAAAGATTTATTCTCAATTTAACCCAACAAGTTCAACCATTACATTATTAAAATGGTTCTAGAATTTGTCCCCACATAACAGAATGTGAAGAGAAAAAGCAAGTAATTCAAGTGTGAATACTTGACCATGTGTGAAGTCTTGTCTTCAAAACCACAGTGAAGAATAACTCCATAAATGGATAACCTGCAAAGAAACAGATGCTTTAGAAAACATTTGTGAAACAAATTACTGAGTTGTTTTGTATCTCACATTATCCATATATATTTGAAAATTCCACCTTACATAATTTAGGTTTCAAAATAGTTATCATCCTTAAAACTACATTTTTCAAAGGTCTTCTTCCAAATTATTTCATTGCTGCTGGTTTCATTATTAAATAACATTATTTTGATAAAATCAATTGAATAATAACATTGTGCGGTTAGCTAAAAAACTGAATATGAACAAAAGCAGAAACAAAATGGGTAATATAATGTTGATACTAAAAGCAGAAAATAATGAAATAATAAAAATAATAAATAAATGATAAAACTAAAAGTCAAAATACTATAGTTTGATTCTCCAGAGTTGTATTGTGCACTGTTGAAACTATTTGCAGTGATGTCTGATTTGTATAAACACTTTATAAAAGTCAGTGTTATCATAGGTAGTCAGCCAGAGAAATTGAAAGTCAGTTCTTAAAGTTACCAATGATAATTATGATCCAATTACTTACTACATATATTAATCAAAGAAGTTATATAAGTGCCTAGCACAGTGCCTGGATATAGTTAAATGTTAAATGAAGGATAATACCCTTTCACTGTGAAACAAAACTAGCATAAAAATTACAGTTAAAATTAAAGTGTAAATAATGAAAATTCATTAAGTAAACTGAGTTCCATATGTCAAAGATGGTAATTGTTATTTCAAATATTATTAAACAGCTGAGTATTAATTATGAAAGAATACTTTAGCATGCTTCTTATTATCTTAATATTCTGAGTAAGAAAACTTTGTTAACAGTAAAAGCAGTTTAGCAGTTTTATAACAAGATAGCATTAGGAATGCAATATTGCTTTCATAAGTGAGTGTACAATTAATTTCGTAATTTTGCCATAATTTTAATTATAAGATTATCTAAAAAGAGAAGGGATTATATCAAAGAAGACTAAATGCAGAATGGTTCTTTTAATTCCTGCTCCTCACAGCTCTTTGCTTACCAAATTAATACTGAAAACTTGAGCTTTTCTTCTAGTTTCTGAATATTATGTGCATTAGATCATCTCTTGTAGTCTACAAAATTCATTTTCAGTTCCCCATGGGAATATTAGAGTGCTCTGTCCTATAATGCTATTACTAAATTCATGATTGCCTTTTATCAGCAGGAACAAAACAAAATAAATATGCTCAAATTAATGATTTTGATATTTTAATTTTTTTCAAAGTTTTATTTTGCTTTTACAACTTAAAAGGGAATCATTAAGTGCTGAATCTAGTAAATATCTTCATTTTAGTGTTTTCTTATAACTAGAATCTTACTTATAAATCAAAATATTTTAATATTCTTTACAAGAAGAGTAAACTCAATATCTTTGTTATTGTGTAGAACATAAAGTCTATGAATTTAGATATTTCTTAGTGCACTTCATGGCACTGACTGCAAACATTGGCACTATCCTTTGCTAGAACTCCATCATCCCCATCTGTACCCATTACAATAATTCCCACTTTCCCCTCTCCCAGGCACTGGTAGTCATTATTTTATTGGTTTTATCAACAAATTTGACTTTTCTAGCCAACTCAAATAAGTATAGCTATTCCATATTTGTCTGTTTGGTTTAATTCATTTCTTATAATGTCTTCAAAATCCATCATGCTCAATTCCTTGAAAGTTGAGGTATCAATTTATGTTTTTTTCCAGTATTTTTTTTAAAGAAAAGGCATTTTTCATTGTATAGGTACACAGTGGAATACTATTCAGATATAAAAAGATGAAACTTTGCCATTTGCAATTTCATGGATGGATCTGGAGGGCATTTTATAAGCATTATGACAATTCAGGTGAAAGGTTATGTATTGATATAGATATGGTGGGAGAAGAGACATCATCATACTAACCATCTTGACCTATATATAATGACTATTGGGAAAATATAACTTTATATAAGCAGGGATTCATATTATATAGTATAGCTTTTAAGAGTTCAATTGTTTCAAGGTATTGCCTTAAAACTAACACAAGGTCTTTTTAAAAGTTTATTAGGGATCACTATATGAGTGATTTGTGAAAATCAAGACCAAAGATTTCCATGGGCATAAGCTCATTATATCTTTTTCTAATGAGTTTGGTTAATTAGTTCAAAAAAATTTATTGCTATGAAGGTTAAAGATGATTGTTGATGGTGCTGGCAGATGTATAATGAATCAAAGATAATCTTTTTTCTTAAAAGGGCCAGAAGCAAATATTTAGGGCTTCACAGGTTCTAGAGTCTCTTTTGTAACTACTTAATTCTGGCACTGCAGTGAATTAGTAGTCATAGAAAAGTGAGTATGACTCCATGCCAATATAACTATTTCCAAAAAAGTCAGTGGGCCAGATTTGCCTCATGGACTTAATTTGCCAACCTCTGAGAAGACTAAAAAGAAGCATGTCTGCACATCTATGAAGATCTATGAAACAAGGAAATAAGTAAGTAATATAAGTAAAGCACAATCTTTCCAACAGAAATCTGGAACCACAATTCTTGGTAAGTGTGTGTGTGTGTGTGTGTGTGTGTGTGTGTGTGTGTGTGTGTGTGTGTGTAATGACCCAGAAGAGTGGATCGAGTGGATCCATATACACAGTGGAATACTACTCAGTGATCAAAAAAAGATAAACTCATGCCATTTATAGCATCATAGATAGAACTAGATAGAACTAGAAGGGATTATTCTAAACAAATTCTAAGCCAGGAGAAGATAAATTTCAAGTCATTTCACTTATATGTGAAATCTAAGAAATTAGACAAAGGATCAGACAAAGACAAACTACAAGATTGGCCCTTGAAAACAGACAAATCTGAGTTACTCAGAATTGGGGCAAAGAGAGGCTAGAAAAGGGGATTGAGAAGAGAGCACAGTGGAGTGTGGGAAGGAGAAATCTTATATTGTGAAAAAATAAGCAAGGATGTTTGAAAAATAAAAACACATAAACAAAATAAAACCCAGATATGTAAAAGCAGATAAAGAAAATATATTTGCTTTAATGTGTCAACAGAATAAAATTTTGTAAATAGCACAGATCATTAAGTATCAACTGATAGTACACAGGTTGAGAACTTATGAGTAAAACAATGTATCAACTGAATAAAAGTCTATAATAGCAGCTAACACTGACCCATTATCAAACCACTTGCTAGTTTACAGGTGTAGATTTTGTTGGAGATTTTATTTCACAGGAAGTCAAGTATCAGTGATATATTGACTGAAATGAGTGCTTCTGAAACTCTCCTACTTTTAACTTTATGTCTCCAAACTGTGTGTCATGAGAGAAAATGAGAATAATATTTTTCAATGAAAGAATTGTTTTTTAAGATACTAATACAATAATAGAAAAAATCATCCACGAATTTTAACCTTTAGGCAACTAAATTTTTTTTAACTTGTTCTTTTTCTCTATATAGCAGGACTGGTGAATCAATACTATTAATATTAAACATAGATATGCACCAGATGGTAATTGAATAATGCAATTCTAAAATATACAGAAGATCAATTTCATCTTTACCTTATAAAATAGATTTTAAGGATAAGGTTTCAGAGAAACTTTCAAGTGAAATCAGAACAGATAATTAGTGTTTCAGAACATCTGGCCATCTGCTTGGCATATCCTTTATAGAGTAGCTAGAAACACACCAACAATTTTAGATATATATACACATACACACACACAATTGTATATATATTTTATATAACAATATATATGTACATATATACTCAGAGAAAAATTTGCAAGACATAAAATGCTATTAGACCAAAGTATTGTAATCATTAAATTAAATATAAACTTTAAGAACAGAAAAGTAATAATTAAAATATATTTTAATAGCTTAATGAATGCTATGAATACAAACAGAAAAATTGCCCAATAATATTTTCACAGAATTGGGAAAACAGAGGACAGCCTCTTAAATCCATTTTTAAAAGTATATTTTTATTCTAAGTGAACACAATAATTATATTTGGCTGGATCTGTATAAGTAAAACAATAAATTATATAGAAAGTACTAAAATATTTCACCACATTCCCACCAACTAGACTCAATATTTCAAGGTTCTTATATGCCAAATAATAAAAACTCAGAACAAGTGACAAAATTGTTACTGAACTTAGTTATAAGGGAAAGTGAGACTAGATATATGACTATAAAATACAGTATTTTATTCCTGAGATAGTTTTGGTTCATTAATCATCACTTTCTAATTGTCAGAGATACTTGCTTTAATTCATAATAGTGCTTTGGTTTGAAATGGTTTCATTCTTCACAAAATTTTCCACACATGGTGAGGAAACATCCTATTATAACTTCAAAATTATAATATTCTTGTACTTTATGAGCTTATAAAGAGTGAAACTCATTTTTTGCTGGCACTTATTGCAAACCACTTAAAAGGACTCTGTTTGATCCTGTTTGAGTGATTGGTCCATTTCTAGAAAAGAGTTATTCCAGAGATACAGAGATATTTTTATGTCAATTAATCATCATCATTTGCCTAGCTAGAACTTATCAAATTCATTTGGGTAGTGATGCACACAAACTGTCTCTTCCTTCCCTTTCCTGTATCTCTATCACCTTAAAAGTTTCTTCAAAAAACAGTGCTCTTGCTTTTGCGATTTTGTTTATATACATCTAAAACTTAAAGTTGGGTATTTTATCTATCTTGGTCTCCTGAAAACTAGATGATTTAGAGTCAGATGTGTACTTTTTTTAAACCTGTCAGCCAAGAACATAGTTTTGGGTTATCCCTCAATACATTCTGTTAATTATAGATCATGTCTACCCAGCTCGTGAGCCATATCCAGGCATTGACAGGTTCGGCTCTACTCAAACAGGAATTATTGTACAGTAATATGTTCTAATTTTCTCCTCTGTCTCCGTTCCAATTTTGTAAAGACACTCTTAAACCAAACTACATCAGGTTTTTTCCTAATGGAGTCAATGTACTTTGCATTCAGAATAAATTTCTCTGTCTGTAAAATAGTTGACGGTAACTACAGTCCTCCTCCACCATTTGTTAGATTTTATAGTAAAGGTAAAATATGATCAGAGAAATTGATGACTAAAATATATTTGTTCCCAAAATGTTGTCTTTTCAAGTATATACTAAAATAAATGCATTAAATTAATAATATTTGTGTTCCACTTTGTCATTAAAAATTGGAAAACAATTTTCCTTATACTACTTTCATCTGACACTATAACCAAAAAAAAAAAAGATATATTCTAAAATGATTTCTTTAATGTTAATTTTTAAGATAACTGAATTTTTCTAGTTTTATATTACTGATATAATAAATATGTTGTATATACAAATCAGTTAAATACTTGTTTCTTACATGAACTAAAATAACTCATTTCTGAGTAGAACATATTTGTGATCAGGAAAACTCACTACATCAAACACTCTTACTTACAACTGCTCATATCCACAGGCATTATGCATTTTGGTTTATATGTACTGAAAATACTGTTTTTGTTTTGAGAAAAGAGCAGATGAGGATTTAAACACTCTTTGAGAACTGGAACCTTAACTGAAGATTGCAGGACTTAAAAACAAATCACAATGGGGACTTTGTTTCTCTTCTCTTTTCCCTTTCCAAAAACACATGTGTATCTGAATGGATGGGTATATATACCAGAAGTGACAGAAATGTTTCAGAAAGGAAAATGGTTTTGGATAAAGGGGCAATTTTCTACTAAATTATGCTGTAATAGTCATTTATATTTTCATTCATTCAACATACTGATATTTGAATACCAACTAGGTCTTGGCACTATTCTAGATATTCAATTCCAATTCCATAGCAAATACAATAGATGTATATACTCTCCTGTGTTTCCCTTTCTGGTGGGAGAGACAGCAATAAGAAAGCAAATAGCAGGCAAAACAAGTAAAATAATTTTAAAGAGTGGCAAGGGCTCAGATAAATAAAGTAGTTATGAGGCAGAGATCTATGGTACAAATAGTTATTTCAGAGTGAGCATTCAGGGGAAAACGTCTCAAAGGAGATAATATTTCCACTGAGCTTAGAGTGACAAGAAAAGAGTCATTTGCGTTAAGATCTGGAGTGAAAAATTCACAATATTTCAGTTGCAGTGTCCTTCATTCTGGTTTTCAAAAATATCAAACTCAGTCCAACTTCAGTGTCTCTTTGCCATATATTTTCTCCACCTGGAATTGCAACCCATTAAGAGATTAGGTAGTTTAGAGAAGGATGAAATTAGTAGATATGAGTAGAAGGAAATATGGAAACATGAATATCAAATACTACTAAATGTAATTGACTATATTACTTGAATTGTCTGTGCAGTATTAGAACTACAATATATTGAAGATTAATCCTAGTCCTCTCAAAAAAGAAATGATAGTACTCTGTACTGAAATGTAAATACTAATTGGGGTAATTTGTGGAATTTCTTATGGGACAGAAAGTTGAGTTAGGATAAGAATCCAGAGTCCCTTGAGAAATGGGAAATAGGCCGGGCACGGTGGCTCATGCCTATAAGCCTCAGCTTATGAAGCGGCTGGGGCTAGGGATCACGGTTCGAGTCCCACCTGGGGCCTGTAGCGAGACCTAGTTCCAAAAAAATAGCTGGGTGTGGTGGTGCACACCTGTAATCCCAGCTACCTGGGAAGCTGAGGCTGGGGATTGCTTGAGTCTGTGGTACCCCGGGCAACAAGAGCCTGAGGTTCCACAGGCAAAAAATAGCGAAATCTAGTTTCAAAAAAAAAAAAAGAAATGGGAAATATTCCTATTTGGCATTCTCTTATCCTGCTCTCTTTCATATTGTTAAATTACGTGATGATCCAATCCCACCTTATGTTTTCCTACCTACCAATATCATAATTTAGCAGGGAAATCAGTTCTCTTCACAAACTGACTACTCTAAACCATTGACATATCACATTCCTCCAGAAAGCTTCTTTTGTCTATGCATGGATGAGTGGTTTAAGTTGTACAAATCAAGTTAAGAGAATGATCACTGATTTCATATTTCAATGTTGGAGGAAAAACAGCCCTCAAGTTCTTTCACACTATGGATAATGGGCCACAAGAAAAGAGAAGAGGCGGAGGTATTGGCCTTGGTGTAACTAAATAACTTCTCCAGTTATACTACTTTTGAATTTCCTGTTGTAGGACATTAAACCTCTCTATTATTTAATTTAGTTTGACTGGAAAATTCTGTTGCTTGTGGTCAAAAATCTCCACACTGATATATAATATCATAATATGTGGTATATAATATATGAAAGGACGGTGTGTGTACTGGTGGTGAGTCTTCTGTCTCCAAAGGCCATATGTGTAGGATGATTGTCAGCAGGTGATGACAATTTAGTCTTGATTATTCCAAGAATGTGAACATCTGAAAATGGCACTGTCACAGGAGGTAGATTATTTCCCTCTAATTGAAAAGTATTTCTCATTTCTACATACCAGGATTTCTCCACTTTGCATTATGTACATTTTCAGCTAGATAGTTTCCTGTTGGGAAAATGGGAGGTCTGCCCTGGATCTTGTGAGTGTTTAGCAGAATTCCTGGCTTCTACCCACTGAAGACCAGTAGGAATTTCTCTTCCTACAACTGTGACAACCAAATTTTTTTCCAGGTATTGCCAAATAACTATTGGATGACAAATTTGTCCATTTGCTTTAGATTGATCTGGAAACATCTAAGGACTGAGTCACTGATAAAAAATTGTGTTGGTCCTGTGATAGTGAAGTGGGTTATAGGTTGAAACCCCAGTCTGATTAAGTTGAGAATGTAGCAGTCACAACCTTAACATTCACTTTATTTCTACTGATATGTCAAACTTCATTAATGTAAGTATCAGAGCAAGCACCCTATTTCAAAAAACAGAAAGGACAACCAAGTAACAGGTATATCTACACTGAAGGTGTTTTTAGAATCCATTTTTATATAATTCATTTATACTTACACTGCTTGAAAATGAAATTAACAATATACAGATGATGACCGTTATGAATTTTTCCATGTTACTTAAAAATATCAGAATTAACATACATGCAAAACTTATGAAATTACATTATGTTTCTAAAACTTTCATATATAATAAAGAACAAAAATCCTACTTAGTAAGCCAATAAATTCTCACTTTTATATTAGTTTATGGTCCTATAAATCTAATTCAATATAAATAATTGGTCTAGTTAAATTGAAAGTAGAAGTGACACAAAGAAAAATTATTAAATCTAGGCACTTGTATGTGTAGACTCAGACATCCCCATTTTCATTATCAATTTCTTCTATTTTTGTCTTACGAATTATGTCCTTTTTATAAGATATCTGCAAGGTCACAAAATGAAAAGATAAAAGTCTACTTCTGTGAAATCAGCTCAGAAATTTCACAAAAACCCATAAAGTAATAAATCATGACTCAGAGAATGTCAGGAAGTTGAAGTAGTATGCACCTCATTTGAAAGTACATCTTGTTCATTCTGAGAAGTTCTAACAAAGCTTTCAGTTCTGGTTTAATATCGACTATTTTTCTCCTCCATTTCTTGGTACAGATGTCATAGAGCTTTTAATTCTATTTCTCTTCTCTCTATACTAATATCAAACACTTCTGATAATAAACTGCTAAATATTAAAAGCAGTCAATAGCTATATTTTAGTGTTGAGGTAATGTCCTATTTAAAACAACTTGTTCAATGACTAGCAGTATGATAAGTATAGTTTAAATGTCTGAATAAATAAGCTTTATAAACTTCAATAAAGCGTTTATTACAATTAACATGTTTTGAACATTTAATTTAAAATTTTAAAAATTCCTAACAAGGTTTACAAACTACAGATTAAATGCAGATACTTTAAATTTATTGTCTTTTCCTTAATTAAAAATTTACATAAAATCAATGTTTCACTGAACTGACTATACAACAGTGTTGACATTTCACCAAATAAGATAGACAAACTGCCAATAGATATATGAATAAAGACTTATCATCAAAGAAATGAAGGATATAGAAGTTCCTTAAAATTTTTAAAAACTACTGGCAATGAATATTGGAGTATATATATCCCTACAAATTAGTGTTTTTTCATTATCTGCATCAATCCTACAAATTAAATTGCTGGATCATGTGGTAGATCTATTTTTAATATTTTGAGCAACATGATTTCCCTGATGATAAATAAAATTTTGAGTACAGCATTCCAAAAATTAGTACCTGTATCCACAGAACTGATACTTTGTTGTAACGCATAGTCTATCTGTTGTTTGCTAAGGTTTTCAGGTAATGGGATGTCCCTTTACGAGAGGCAGAAGCAAAAAATAACCTGATTTTAACCTACTTTCCTTACAATCTTTCTCTCCATTCCAATCAGTTTAATTTTTTTCTCTACACACACACAAACACAAAGAAAATTGTCTAAAAGGAATTTTTGGAATGACAATAACATGAAATAGTTAAAAATAAAGACATGTTAATGATGTTAGAAGCATTAGATGCATTTTGTTCAAACTCTGTTAAATGAACTCCAAAGATGTCATTAATTTTTGTAGAAATCTCCCACTATGTGTTGGTAGCACTAACAATGACTGTCATAATCTAAAAACACATTTTGGAGATATTCTGAAGTGAATGGGCCCTTTCCTTAAAAAAAAAAAAAAAAAATTATATCCTTGGCCTCACTTCCCTCCTGAGAGGTCTTGGATGAATTAAATAAAAACAAAACTCAAGTAAAACAGATGAGAGGACAAATAAATTATTTCTTCTGGTAAATACTAAGGTAGTGATGGCAAATCAATGAACTAGGTCTGCTATGGGAGCTTTATATTGAATATAAATACTCTTGTCTTAGATTGAGTGGTAGAAGAGGGATTGCGTGCTATTGTTTCTGAATTAGAAAAAATTACTCTATGTTTTAGGATGTTCTAGAAGTTTCTAGGAAGACCCATTTCATTTGAACTGGATTAAATAAACTTTAATATTGGAAAAATCTTAAGCAATTGTAAAGCATATAGGGAGAGTCAACAGCAGCAAGGGAACAGCTACATGAATTCATGAAGCAAACCCTGCAAAGATGGAAGATAGAAATGGAGAGGGAATGGATTTCTCATACCCTGAAAAGGCCACCAAATCAACTGCATTTGAAACTGAATTTGCATTTGAAATTTTAGTATGACTAACTAATAAGTTCCCCCTTATCACTCTGAATTTGTTTTTGATTATTTCAACCAATAAAACTAATTGTTTCAACTAATATTAGATCTTCAAGGGGTAGGGAAAGTAGGAATGTATGAGAAAAGCAAAATTGTCATATTTCTGGGCTATACCATCTTCAATGAGAATAAGTCACAGTTTACTTCACTCGTTTTTCCTTCTCCTAAGAAGGCTTAGTAAAAGCTACTAAAGATCACAAATACCAACCTTAAATTCCTGTACAACATCCTGACTCCAATTCATAGATTTAAGTCTAGTGGGAAAGCAGTAGAATTGGTGAGTACATGTGTAGTGAGTGTGGGATCAAGTGTGAGTAGGCATGGCTTTAAAACCTGTAACTTATGAGCACCAAAACAATGCTGTACATGTGTTTATATATTAGATAGTCCAATAAATGCATTTTAAAGAAAAGAACATTCAGCTACCTCAAAAAAGAAAAAGCTAATTTTAATAATATATACAATATATGAAAACCCTATAAGTCAAATTTATACTTTTTTTTTTTTTTTTTTAGTACGGTGGTTTTTAGACTTGGTTTTAAGATTTCTTAACATTTGTGAGAAGCACTAAAACATTGAAGAACTTTTGTTTAGCTGGCTAATAATCGATTGCTATTCATAATAACATAAAAACTAGAAAGTTTTCCAAAATTGTTTTCCCTTTTTTAAAGTTTAATTTTTTGTTTATCTTCTTGTAGTCCCTGTATTTCTCCTGCTACCATGTTTTCTTTTGTCTATCCCAGTTTTATCATTAGTGGTAAATACTATCGATTGTTTTCAATGATTGACAGATTCACTTCATTTTTCTTTTAATTTTTTTAATAATTTTTTATTTATATATATATTTCACATCATTTCAGTCCCTGGGGGTCACCCACCGCCTAAATGCTTGAGACCAAATGACAATCAAAGATAAGAATGTTGGAATATGAACAGAGCTGTGAAATTGCCTAAGTTTAAGTCTGGGCTTTAATGACAGAGAATTCACATTCTGTTCTCATTGCCTCATTCTTTGAAATCATTTTGACTTAACAACAGTCTCTTAGAAAAATTTCCTCTTACATTAACTGAGAAACAACTTGAGGATACTTTCTGGGGAGACACTTAAATCCATATGTGAGCTTTAACAAATCAATTTTAGCCTTTCTATCTCTCCTTTCCGACCCTTAATTATAATGGATTTTGCAGCATTTAATTTAGTATTGACAACTGAGGCTTTGCATTAAAAATATAAAGCTAAAACTGCATTACAACTATGGAATTCGTGTAAAGTTTATTGGAGTTTAAAGATGACAAATAAAATAACTGAAGTCGGAAAAATTATTTCCCTGTAATTGAATCCTTGAATTAGCTTCCCTGTTTCCTAAGGGCTCTGTACCCTTTCAGTTAAAAGTCTTCTAGTAACTTCTCATGGGTACCAGAACCATAAAATGTATGTAGTTCAATGCCATGCTGTAGCCCCAACATGTAACCTGAGTCACTACTTCAAGCTAATTGTGTGAACATTATATTTGCTGAAGCATTAACCATCATTTGTGGGTAAACAAACCCAGAGTCTTTCCTACAATCAGAGTGACTAACAACAGGACTTGAATGCTTTCAAATTTTTGTTTAGGTCATTCTCTGCTTGAGTTTCTTGCTTGTTATCTTAAAATCATGATTATTTTGAGGACCTGACTACTTTAATTAAGATCAGATAAGTGCAAGTCTTTTTTCTATAGCAAGTGCAAAACACCTATAAAAAAATTCTTCATCTTTGTTATAGTCTTCTCTGCAGCCTAAATAATGTAAGGTTTAATGTGCAAACCTAATTAACAGAAACAAACATACTCTCAAGTCAAAATGCCTTGCCCACACACTACAATCCATGTCCAAAATCAAAGTGATAGAATTGACCAAACCAAAAGTCTTTTGTGTACATTTTGCTTACCTGTAGTCCCAACACTCTAAATTCAGTTAATACCCTAGTGACCCCCACCTCTCCAATATAGTAGACTTTCCCCCAATCACAGGGTCAGTGTCAGTATATAAGAGTTAAGACAGATATATAGAAGATAATTACTCCCAAAAGATATTTGCTCTTAAGAGAGAGGAAAAGGAAAGGGTCATATATGCATGGTCATATTCTCCATCCAAAACCACCTATCTTCCTCCTCTGGGAAGGAATGAGGAAAACATGGAGAGAGTTAAAATATGCTAGCTCTTAGAATCACTTTATGCTGAAAAATTTCCATAGTAAAAAGAGACTTTCTTTATAGCAGAGCATAGTGAAATTTTTTTTCCATCTTCATATCTTGCTGTATTTGTAAATACTTACAAATACTTGTAAGTATTTTAGACATGGCAATATTATAAGGAAGTGTGTTAAATGAATAATTTATGTATTTTTAAATCTGTTGATAAACACATATTGATTCTAAATATTGAGTACCTGAAACTGATATGTTATTAAAATGTCATTTCAATTAAAAAAAATAAGCTAATAAAGCTATCTATATACAAAGAGGACACTTTCAAAGATATGATAATGAAATTATATGTTAGCATAGAAACAAAATCAAAATTGAATAGTAGTTGTAGGAGGCATGAGATGTTTACAAGTTGTTACCACTTCTATTGAGAGATAGGATCAAATTGCCTTCTCTTGGAATCAGGCTTACTGTAATGATATGTTAGACCAATGGAGTGCCATAAAAGTGATATTCCAACATTGCAGCATTACTTCTGGAATTCCTACGTTTCCTCATAGGAAATCAGGATATTCTAAGACTGCCATATTGAAGAGACCATGTGAGGTGCTGTCGATATCCCAGTGACATTCACTTTTCCAATCATTTCAGTAAAGGCATAAGACATTGGTAAAACCATCTAGAGGAGCCTATCCATCATTTAGATCCTTCTGAGTAACATTCATGATGTCACACAGACAGGGGAATCTTAAATTTGATGCTTGCCTGAATTCTTAATTAACAATATCATGAATTATAATATGACCTTTGATTTTAACCATAATATTTTGCTTTAATTTGTTATTCAATGATAAATAACTAAAATGGAATGGATGTCTAGATATCCTTATGAGAAGGAATAAGAATTGTATCATTGTGAATTTAAGTAATTCCGAATTATTTAAATTCTAATTTTATTTAAATTGATTAGAATTTAATTATTTAAATATGTAATTATTTAATTATTTAATTTAATTTAATTATTTAAATTCTAATTAATTCCTAATTTAAAATAATTCCCAATTTTCTTGATCTACTATACACCACTGATTATTAAGTCTTTTTTTTCATTTTCCTTTTGTAATATGACATAATTAATGGATGCTTTCACCTGCTCAAAAGTGATATTAGTGTCATTACTTATTTTGGTTAATCTCATATCTAATTTAGATTGTGGTTTGTGGGTAAGTCCCAACACACTTGTTAAAAAGTTCAGTTCCTTTCTCTTCTCCTGATTCATGATAACAATTGTATCTAAACCACTGTTGATAAATCTCTACTGTAAGCTACAAAAAATTGTCAAAATTATACATAGGAATTGAAATAAAATCATGATGAACATTTGGTTAAAAAAGAAAGAAGAAACTTATAAATAAAAAACCCTTTACTTCTGTGGTCATAGTATTTTTCTGAAATCTGATTCAAAGTGTTCAATCTTGCTAAGATTAGAGGTCTGGATACAAAAATATAAATATTTAATACAACTTATTGATATATGTGATTAGTATAACAATTTTCACTAATTCATTGGCCTAGGATTTTGCTGTTCATCAATTAAAAATGTATTTACTAATATATATAGTTATATTTAATTCCTTTTTCAGAATTTTCTTGATGAAAATATCCTCAAGCAAGTAAAAAATTATCTAGTCTCTCTTTCTCTCTTCTATATATTCACTAATATATTTACTAATGTTATTAGTATATATTTACTAATATGGTAAGCACTGTTATTGCACATAATTTTTAAATCTAAAAGGCAGTATTATGAAAATTTGACTTTCTGACTTGATTGTATCAGGACCCAGGTGAACAAAGCTTAGGTTGACTATGCCAAGATGTGGTTGCTGGCCTTCATTAGTATTTATAGCTTTCTATCAAAAGGCTAGAAGGGGAGGAGGAAAGAAAAACAAAGCCTTTGTGGTATAACATGATTGACAGGGATCTCCCTCCAGAAAGGGAAAGAGAAACAAGGAGAAGGGATAAATATACCTGTGTGAAGAAAGGAGGGATCAGTCATTTTGAAGATAATGGAAGAAAAGATGTAGGCACAGCTGTAAAGTGACAGCTGAGGCAGAAAGTGTTGGACCTTGGCCTGTGAGCATCAGCCTGAGTTGGTGAGGGGTTTGTGATTTCTGGAGGTTGCCATGGAGCTGATCTAAGAGAAACGACATTCAGCTGTGTAAGACAGAAAACAGAGAGGCCCTGAGTTTGGTTTTACTGTAAATGTTGGAAGGTACCCTCTTGGGTACCTCCATTAACATAGCTGATACATATATCAATAAAGCTAGAGAAAAAAAAAATGGAGTTACTTCCCTGTTGCTTTAGAATTGTAAATTTCAAAAAGGATATGCTAAGCTGTGGCAATGGCCGTCATTAGAATCTTCTTTCAGAAAAATAGAAGAAGGTAGGAGGAGGAAGGAAAACAAGGTTTTTGTAATGTGACATGATTGACAAGGCTGTTCCAGAAACATGGGAGTACGGGGGAATGATATGAAAGGGTTAGGGCAAGAAGATGGGATGAGCCATTTTGGGACTCATCAGCCATTTGGGGATGAGCCATTTTAGAACAAGGCAGATTTGAGTAGTGCCCTGGTCAAGGCAGCCTGAGGGTAGTGGCCTTGGTACCAAGCTGGAGAATTCACAGCTTTAGTATGCATAAGCTGAGTGTGTGTGCTGAAGAAATCTGAGCTCCATTTTAGAGTTTGTCATATTTAGTTTGACTGAAATGCTTTTGGAGAGGCTGTGAGGTGGCCTAAGATGGACCTGCTGTAGTTTCCTACATCTTGGAGTATTTTACTGCTTAAAGTCAGGGGGATGCTGCAAGAAGAAGAATACAGCATGTTTTTGACCTCATGCTTGGAAGAAGTTGAAACATGCCAAAGGAAAAAAGGAAGGATGACCTGTGTTTGGAACACATCCTGCTGAACTCAGATTAATTGGACTTGTGGTGAGGTGACCAGAGACTAAAAGACAGTATGGGACATGAGGTGGGGTAACTGGATTTTTCATGTTTATTTTTTAGCATATGTAATGGGGTTACTGTGGTTTTAAATGCTTATCTTGTAGTACATATTTAGTAATCACATTCTTACTTGCTTACTTAGTAATGAATAGCTTGATCACTTTAAGAGTTTGGTATGGCTTTGGGATTATATAGCAAAACTAGGGGTGGAGAAGGAATCCTGAAAGGCATACAGTAGGAGTGAGCAAAAGACTGGTCTAAGAATAAAAGATTTTTTTTTTTTTTTTGTAGTTTGGGATAGAAAGGGTCTGGGGTAAGCAGCAGGTATCTAAATGACAAAGATAGCTTGCCATGGATGCTTAAGGGTTAATAAAGACTTTTACCCCTTTACATCAGATTAAAAGGTAAAAGCTTTTCTCTTGTTTAAAAAGTTGGTAAAAGATTTTTTTCAGTAAAGCCTTTCCCACTTCCCCAATAACATTCTAAGCTATTTTATTTTTTTTGTATGAATCTTATATGGTATTTTCTAGATTATTATTTTAATTGATGACTAAAACTAATGTATGAATTCAGCTTTATTTTGTAAGTGAGAATAATGAGGATTAGAAAGGATAATTTTTCTTGGTGTCACTTAGCTTTTTGGAAGGTTTGAAAGAAAATCCTTCTTGGTTGAGCTCTAAAATTCAAAAATCCACAAAATCCTTAGGATCTATGCCCAAAAAAGAGATTCAGACTATCATTGAAGAAAGGTTCTCTGAAGCAAAACAAAGCACACACCAGTGAAGAAAATTAAAAAAGCAAGAAGTAAAGATACTGTTTTAGGAAGAAGTTTGTAAAATATAAAAATACTTTCAATATGAGTTCTGACATCATTAAAGAAGCCTTGGCGACCAGGAGAATGGAGGAAAAGAAAGCAAGTTCAAAAGCACATTAACTAACCATGTTCCAGACTACACATCCCAAATTCAAAACAGCTGGCCCGGTACCTTTGGCATTAAAAAAAAAAAAAAAAAAAAAAAAAAAAAAAAAAAAAGAGCAGAAACAAGACAATTCCAAAAGTTGAAAACTGACACTGAGACTTGACAGAGTGGCATCAGCCAATCACAGGAAGACTGATACATCTCTAAAATAATTAAGGAAAGAAAGGTATATAGACCCTGAGCTTAACACCATTTTGAGCTTCCTTGCTTCTCCCTGGCCCATGGGCCAGGGATTCCCACTATATTTTGTTTCTCTCCTTGTCTGTTATGACCATATATCAGTTCTTATATCAGTTCTTCTGGATAAATTCGCCTCTTTCCCTTTGCTTGCCTGTGTCTTTGATATTCCTTTGGAGGTTTCATCAGATTAAAAAGAAATGGTAAAATCATGGTAACAATTACAAAGTTGTTTTCTAACCAAGAAAATTCATTTCATCAGTTTTCTCTTAATTTGTATTACTCCATCCATTGCCAAGCTATCAGTTAACTGAAAACATTATTTCTTACAAAGCAATATTCAACATAGTCCAACACATACAATAGGATGATAGACAGATATGAGAAAGTGAATAGATTCTGACAAAATTATTTTCCCCCAACACTTGCTTGAGAATGTTTTTATCAGGAAAATGTTGAATAAGAAATTAACCAGTTTATTTCACAGAGCAAAGAGCATGGAAACAAATAATCTTTCTCTGTTCTTATCTCCCAGGTAAAAGACTTCCTCTCCTTTTGTCTTTATACTTTTCTCAATGTGACATGCTAATTAAATTTCATTGTCCTTTCCTAAACTCATTCAAATCATGTTCAAGCCAGATACAGATACTATAGGAATTGCTCAACATTACATTTACACTTTTTGACTGCTCTGTGAAAACTGATAAGGGCCCTTTAAAGATTTTTCTTTTGCTAACTTCCACTGAAACTTTGTCACTTAAGGCTCTGAAGAAGAGGGGGTTTTGCTCCTGTTTTCAGTGAGTTCACTAGTTGGTTCAACAGCTTCTCTAGCAGGTAGCTCCTTAAGGGTGAGGAACAGGGACTACTTGTAGGCCTGAAATTGGGTGGAAAAACAGGGTGTTTACCCAAACACCAGATTCTTCCCAGTCCGCACATGCATATGCAAGACCATATAAACCTTAGGAAGGAGGCAGAAACAAATGTATTTAATAAAAGACAAATGAGACAAGAGTCACTGAGGGGTACAAGGGAGCCCCTTTAGTAATCTTATCACACAGTCCAGTCTCTAGTCCAAAGCGCACATGCCTACAACAACCATGTGTGGCTACAAAATGGTGACTGTCCCACCTTAAGCCAGATAAAGGAGTTAAAATGGCACCACCACTGCTTCTTCAAAGACACAGCTCCACTCACTGCAAGCCAGAAAGAGCCAAGATGGCATCATCGATCCTTCTCCAAAAGCAGGAGATTCAAATCCAACAAGGAAGGCCAGGATGTCATCATCAATTCTTCTCCAAAAGGCACTGCTCTGGCATTCTTTCAGCTCCAACTCCAGCGTGGCCCAGCATCAGCCAAACTTACTCAATACAGCAACACAGCAAGCACTTCAGACGTCTCACGTTGAAAACGGCAGCTCTCTTCAGTTCTCCAAAAGACTTCCAAGCTTTGCAGTTTCAAAATTAAAACTAGTTTTCAAGTACCATGTTTCCAAGACAGCTCACACAGGTCACAAGTTTCTCCAACATGCTTCCTCAGACTCCTCACCGGCCCGGGGCTGGCAATGGAAGCCCACAGTTTGGCTTCCTTCCCTCTCCTGCTGCTCCACATGGCATCTTCAGCTCTGAGGCCTCCAGCCTCCCAGCTGCTCCTCTCTGCTCCTTACTTCTCCATTCTCCTCTCTGTCCTCTCCAGTTCTGTTCTCTACAGTCCTGTTCTGTCTCTTTCCCTGTTTTTATCTCTGTCCCCCTCCCTGATCCTTTAATCCTCTTTTCTTGGGAGAAGACTTTACTTCCTTTCTCCAAATCAACACCCACCAATACTAACAATAGCTGTTGCCTAGGGGAGTTAAGTAAACAAACCTGAAGAAGGGGCTTGTTGTAAAACAAGGAAGGACTGTCAGAAAAAAAAAAAATGCTTAAAAAACTATGACCAGACATGAAGACACTGGAGAAGCACACTTGAGTTCTGAGGAGGCTAGACATGAATAAACATTACCATAACAAAGAAAAAGTTCTTAGGCAAAACTTAAACAAAGAAAGCCCCTCCTCTCTATGACTTGAGCCAATCACAATTAAAGACTGATAGAGTTCTCAGAAGATTAATAGAAAACTTATAAAAATAAGGTCTCTGGGAAGTCAGATGGTAATATACCCCCTCCTTAGAGGCTTTCCAAGGAGTCTTAGCTTTCATCTTCATTATTTCCAATCTATTTCTTTAAATGAATTTGCCTCTTTCAACATATTTGCCCATGTCATTGGAGGGCTTCCCATGACTTCAAAAGACAAGAATTCAGCATGAAAACATGAGGTGTCATCACATGGTTTCAAGGGCATGGCTATAGAAATCATCCTGTGACCAGTGACTTCCCCCAGAAAGTCCCATTACGTGATTTTATGGCAGAGTATCTCTCCCTCTTCATAGTTTTCTCCTGCAATGTAGGAGAGGGTGGATTTTCAGTGGTTCTCAACATCAAACTCTCTCAAATTCCACTAGCCTGGCATTACAACTTCTCTGCTCTCTAGTGAGTTATAGATAAGCCTTCCCCAGCAATGTTTGGATTTTTGCCTTGAAGAACAAGTAGTACTTATCTGAGTGTTCTGTCTCAGTGTTGGGGTAATAGTAAGATTATATTAGTATAGTGTAGTATACTGCAGTGGTGCCTGGTGAGGTATGGTGCAGCATGGTTCGACCTGGTATATTATTGATTATTATGAGCTGAATTGCATCTCCCCAAAATTCATATATAGATGTATGTAAGTTCCATACCTCAGAATGTAATTCAATTTAGAGAGAGAATAATTAAAGGAATGACTAGATTAAAGTGAGGCCCTGTTTTGAACTCTAAATCAATCCAGTGAACTTACTAAAAAAGAAGGGAGGGATATCTGGACATACCTGGAATGTGTGCACCCAAAGGAAAGACCACTGAAGAAATAGTAAGAAGACTGCATTTCTAAGGTAAAGAGAGAGACCTCAGGAGAAATCAAATCTACTGAAAACTTCCAGCCTCCATAATTGTGAGAAACTAATTTTGTGTTGTTTAAACACCCCGTCTGTAGTATTTTGTTAAGGTGCCCTGAGTAAACAAATGCATATATAATCTATTGCATATTATATATGATATTGCTACATTCTTATAGTTCTTGTTAAGTCTTATTAGGTAACCCTTCCTTTTTCCACACCCTATTTTAGTTTAATATATTGTGTTCCTTGTTAAAATACTGTAACCCAGAAAAAGAGCTGAAGGCACTTGTCCTTTGTGTATTCAAGTGCTTGACTTGTATGGAAGGAGTTTATTGGATTGTGCAAACCAGGAGCAAGGTGGTCTGGGGACCCAAACTAGACCGTCAATTTGTATGGAGTGAGTTATTTTAGGAAGTTTATACATGTACATTGAATTTCAAAGAAATCTGGAAATTTCTAAGAGGTAAAGCACATTCTATCATTCATCATGTATGTTGTATGCATCCTATGCTCAAATTAGGGTAGAGATTTAAACATTATTATTAAGAGAGTTGGAGTTCTGCATTAAAAGATATGATTCCATAGTCTGTGTGTGGGCTCTGACAACTAGTTGGGATTGGATGAGGGCTTGTTGTGATTTCTCTGGAAATGGTATTCAGAGTTACATTGGCAACTGTTGTTCAAACCACCCTTGAAGGAATATGCTCATCATGCTGCTCCCCTTGCAGGAACACCTGGCAAGTGTGAAGGTAGCAGGGAGATGTCATTTCTTTTCTTTTCTTTTTTTTATTTAACTAATTGAGCAATTTCTATCTTAGTTGGACCCTGGCTGATGCAATGTTCTAGCAAATATATTATCCTCTAAATCACCAGAGAGGAAAAAAGAACTTCAACATTTTTAACATTTTCTCTGTACCATACCCAGTCTCTAGCCATGAGTGAAAACTTCTTTTAGATATATCACATCTTTATTATACACACAAGCACAGATGTTTTTCATTCACACATGTGTATTTTTATCACATGTTTTTACTGCAAAGATGTACATTTTTTAGTTTAAAAAAATTCCAGCTCACAATTTTTAAGTTTGTCACCCCAAATCATTGGAAATACTATCAAATACTCTGGCAAAATAAAGATCCATTCAGTGAAAACAAGTTAACTTTTATTTCTTAAGTTTTTCTCTCCCTGGTAGACTTCCTCCTCTCTTTGTTCTGTTTTTCATTGTGATATAGCAATTCACTCATCTCTATCCTCATTGCCCTTTTGTAAATTCTAAATCCTAGACATTAACTTTCAGTTACTTGTTTCCATAATTTCATTCCTGATCATTCATCTATTGTTTCTATAGTGTAGTATGTATTCTGCACTAAAAAAAAAAAAAAAGTATGTAAGAATAATGCATTACAGTTCCATAGAGAACACAAATAAGTTATTACAATACAAATAGCAATAGTGCTATAATTGAAGTATGAGAAAAAATGTATTGAGTAGAGATATGAGTTCATACTGGTGGTGTGGTTTCATAAAACCCATTCCACAGCAGAGGTGGCATATGAATTACCTCTTAAAGTTTAATAATTCAGCAAACTGGGAAAAGGTAGGCAAAGGAAACATTAACAAATAAAGAATATTGGAAAAAAGTGACAAATTCTGGTATTAGTGAAGAAACAAGTATAAGTAGAGAAATCTCCTCATTGGTACTGTGAAAGAAAAGGTAACTAAAAATTAACTATGAAGTGTATAAAGATCCCTTGTTCTGTCAATATTACAGTAAAAAAAAAAAGGTTTCATTGAACTTTTCTCCATTGCATTATATTTGAGAATATAGTTTTAGTTAAATAACTACACTTTAAGCCTATAGGGGAATATAACCTATGTGAGAGAAAACAATCCTAATGTTGACAAAATACTCCTCTAGCTTATCAAGATCAATTCCTATTCCTGCTATACACAAAATTTGTGTGTGTGTCTACATTCTTTCAGTTCTTTATTATTTTGCTTTGCTTTGTTTTATTTATTTTTTGGTGGAAGAATTTAATAAAACACAGTATGTCACATGAACACTATTTGATGTTGCAGGTAGAGTTATTAATAAGAAAGCATAGTCCTAGCCTTGTGGGTTTAATCTGGAAAAGAAATAGTTCCTTAACACACATTACTAACACAATAACAAATATATGAGTGTCCTAGTAAACATGTAAAGCTAAGGAACCCATTAAATCTTAATCCCTTAACTCCTTTCTTTCTATAGGAGAACTCTTACTCCCAAAGTCCAAAAGTCATTAAATGATTGTCAAAATTCACTCCTCACCAATATTGAGTAGTAGGAAACTGTCCCATTGTCTTGGAGAATTTACTACATTTTTCATTTTGATGATCGCTTCCACGAGTTGTTAACATCTGCCTGTGATCTGTAATTTATTTTAATGGTGATTAGATTTAGCAGTTATTTATTTCATTACTTTTCTATTTGCCAAAAACAAGCATGCATAGTATTGAGTACTTCTTATTGTATTATATTCAAAAGCCCATAAATTCTTATTCCTTCTTTTATCTTATGTTAAAGCTGATAAGTATATTGGTCTGAAGTTTCCAGCTAGTATTTTCTCAGATATTCATGATCAGTGTCTAAATTCATTATTTTGGGGGGCCAAAAATGCATTATTTCATTGAAGATTATGTAAAATGATGATATTCTGTGATATTTCTTGATGAATTGACTAGCATTCCTTTATTAAATATTTTCCCAATGTCAATAATTCACTAAGTCTTAAGTCCTGTTTTGCAAGACAGAATAAAAACTTCATTTCTCCATTTGTTTACTAGTATTCACAATAATAAACTAAGTTTTAATAAACTTTAAGAATATCTAATGAATGTTACTTTTAATATGGAATTATGGTTGTGTTTTTCTCTTTCGATCAACAGCAGTTATCTTTTCATTTTTATGTTTCAATTGTCTGAATATAAGGCCATAGTAAATCCCTTTAAGTTGACTTCAATATTGTTTTTATGTCGGAAGAATGGATGTTTCATATTTTAGTATCTTAAAAAAAATTAGCACTTTTTAAGACTCCATTTTGATTGGAACCTACAAATTAAGTAGCCATTTTCACCCACTTTTATTTTACTTCCCACACTCAAAAATTATAAGTCTCAATGTGCTGTAAATACAAAGGGAAATTAGTTATGGGTGGATTACATTCTTAGGTACTGGAAGTTTCAGTCCATTTTATATGATCTCAGAAATAATTGACTGTTTCCTGAGCAATGAGAGTTTAGCCTTTTCTTTTTTAAGGTAATAGAGTGAGTAATTTATTGTATATATGTTACATACTGTCTACTGAGGATAGAAGTAGTTCAGAAAGTCACAGGTCTAGGGTAAAGGATCAAAAGGGGCTGGTTTTGTTAAGAACAATGTGAGTCTCTCAAAAGGCCTTCTATGTGATCAGAAGGTGAGAGATGTAGATTCACTGACACAAGTTGTTGGCAATAACAAGCAGTCAAAAAAAATTGTAACAACATCACTGACCTCTGACATTCCATTCAATATTCTACTCTTTTTTCATGGGTGTCACCAGCTGCTCATGAGCTCTATCTCTTTTTTGCTATTCTATACTTAAGCATGAGCATTTGCTATTCTATACTTAAGCATGAGCATTTGCTTCTTCAAGAATGTACAATCTTGGCTCTTGTACAAGAAGGATTCAAATATGGCACTTAGGCCATCTTGTGCTGAACACTTTTTGACCTATATTAGGAATCAGCTACTTTCCTGTATATCCCTAGTTCTTTGGGGGAAATATTATATTTAAAGACCATGACCTAAAACCTGAGATTGTACATGGTACTGTGTTGCTAACTACTTTAAAGGATTTATATTACTTTGAGATAAAATTTTTTTTTCTGAGAAAATGCATCAAGAGATCATATTGATTTTTAATTCAAATTCAGAAATTTGATAAGGCTTGGTTTCATATATCTATTTCTTTAGCTGAAATCCTTGATTTATAGTGGCATTAATTTATTAATATAAATATTTATATGTTGCTTGCATATAACCACATCATAATTTCAGAATTATAACTGGGTTATTACTGAAAATATAATTGCTAAAACTGATATTTATTCTTACTTCCTTCTAGACTTGTAGTTCAAATCATTAAAATCATTTATTTCTATGAGTTTAAGTCATACCTACAGGGAATCATTTAAAAGAGCTTTTAATATTAAAATACCTCTTTCTCTAATGAAATGTTGCAAAATCTACATACAGTTCTGTTTTATTTATTTACTTATTTTGTCAAATTACATATGCTGCAATTCAATGCAAAATCATTTCTCTTTTTTTTCCTTCCAGCTTTACCATTTAGTGGATGCACTATAATTCATTCTAAAAGATTAGTTGATAGAAACATTCTTTTTCAATAAATGAACTATTTTCAAAAGAGCTCTTTCAATATAGAGCATGTCCTCCTGATTTCTTATATAAGTTACCACAACTCACTAAACTAAGTTTCCATTTCTTGAAAATAAAACAAAAACTTTTTAAGTTCCTCTGGGTCTTCCTTTTCTGAAATCTCTTCTTACTTTCTTATAACAGTTGTTATATAAATGTTTATATAAGATTTACCATGTTGCACATACTAATTGATTCTCTCTTGTCTACTTCTGCTAGTAGATATGAGGACTTTGAACTTAAAGCCTTTCATATCTTCACTGTCAACCTGAGATTCTGGTCAAAACTATTGAATAAAAAAAAATTATGAATAAGGGTGACATATCCACTTGAAAAAGGCTTTTATATTATATTATTTCTATTACAACATTAAAGTGAGGAAAATGCCACTAAAATTAATATCTTAAATTTTCATGACAAGAAGACCATAGTTACGCATTAAAAGGACACTTCAAAAAAATGTGATTAAGACATATTTGTAAATTCTCACATTTCTCAATATTATATCTCAGATTCTTAGTATTTATTTAGTTCTATCGACATGAAACAGAAAGTTTTTGCTTTTTTTTAAATTACAAGGAAACTGTATATGAAACATTAGCCAATAACACATGCTTGGTTAGCCCAAGGCTTTATCTTCTTGCTGTTATAACAGAGTGTGTGATCCATTCCAGTCATAAATTAAAAAAAGAATAAGCACTTGCAAGAATAACTTCTAGACTATGTCATGGTTGTATTTGAATCTCTTAGCTTTAAGGTCAACACAATACTTTTCTCAACTTGCCTCACTCACCTTCAAACCTTGCTCTATTAGCTACATGGCCTGCAGCACAAACCTGCAATGTTTCCCATTTACAGATTTTTTCCCCCACTTAGAATTTCTTTTTCTGAGGCTTTTCAGAATGTTTTAAGTTGACTTTGTGGTCTTCTATGCCTCATAGGAATGTTTTAAATTAACATTTTCAGCACTCTGAAATTGAGAAAAAGATGACATTTGTACGATCATGTAATCCCCCCCCCCCCATGCTCACTAAAAACTGTGTAACACATTAGAGGCCATCCTGCTTCCGTTTTCCCTTCTGATAACACCTAGGTTGCCCTAATGGCTAAGGAGGCCCGCTATGGTGCCCCTACCTTCAGGCCCCTTTTTGGAGCTCTGAGCCTGCTCTGATGGCTGTGGAGATCCACTTCTGGATCCTGTCCAGAGCTCACCTAGGTCTGTGAGGGGTAATTGTGTTGAGTCTTGCCAGATTTTACTGTGGTGCTCGTAAGGCCAGCTCAGCCATAGCTCACTCCGCTCACCTTGGTAGATTATCTGTATGGCCTATTTCACTGCATCTCTATTATATTGGTGTTACTTCTAGTATGGCTGTAATCTTCTGTCATTATTTTTTCTTTCAGTTTTGGAGTTTTTTCTGCTGAGTTTTAATATGAATATGAGGAAAAGGTGAGCCCAATATTTTTTCTCTGCCACCATCTTTTTCTGCACCTGCATAACAAATTTTTTGAGACAGTGAATACTCATTGACATAAAAATATTCACAAATAGCATTACATGTACAAAACTCTTGATAATGAAAGCCCTTTAATTGTGCAATGTGTTTTTATAAACTAAGAACTGATGATTATTATTTTATTGATATTCATAATATATATGGAGAATTTTAATAGTCTTCAGTTTTATAGCAAAATTGAAATCACAATCATCACTATAAGGCCAAATAGTTTTATAGATGGTAAAGAAACTGTAAATAGAGAAATATTTCATACATATGAAATGTGTGTGTTAAAATATAAATAAAAGTATCCCAGAATATTGATGTCTCATATTCTGGAAAACAAGATTCTCTGTTTTTGCTTATAAATTGAGAGTAGAAGAATAAGGATATATATATTAAAATAAAATTTTGCTCTTTTTTGCTATTAGTCAATTTTTTTCATTTTGCTCTTTCTCTATTTCCCTATCTATAAATTCAGAAATCAACAGATAGCAGACCATTAGATGGTTAGGTTTACATTCCTTTCCAAATATAGTAAAGCTTTGCATGGTTCCTAACTTGAAATTATTCAGGTAAAGTCTTTCTTACTTCTCAGTGTAACCTTTCCTTGACTTCTTGCTTTTTCACTCAGATAATTCTATCAGGTAAATAACCAGTTAGTGTATTAGATATGTAGATTAACCAGGTAATCAAATAGCATATTCTCAGTGATAATGCAAAGAAAGCTTAACAGAATAAAGAGATTATTTACAAAGACAGTCTTCAAAAAGAAGCCTTAACTATCACTCCAGATTCTTCATAGAAGACTTCTCCTGTGAAGAATTGGGTACTTATCAGAACCCCAGAAGGGTAGCTGTATGAACACATGCCAGAAACTGTGACCAGCAGTAGAGGGTAAGTTCAGTCTACAACTATTTGGAAAGAAAAATGCCCCAACCTCATTCCTCACCACGCTCTGGTCTCTCCTTGATACTTCCTTATGACTGAACAGCACCAGGATAAAAGAAGTTTTATGTAATACAATCCTATTCAAGTCTGCAGATAAGAAAGAAAGAAATTCACTGTATTCTGAAGGAGCAAGTAAGAGATAGCATGTTTTTCTAACTGGTAATTTAAATATATAACTAAAAATAAAGATCACTTGACTGTAAGTATATTTATTCTAACTTTAAAATACAACTGTTCATAGTTGTATTTTATACAATGTCAATTCTCCCTAGTTTAGTATGTTTCATTTAGTTAACACCATGTAGCTATATCATATCTTTTATTATTCATTTTATTATTGTCTTTTAACCCTTACTAAAATTTAAGCTTCACAGGGCATGGGTTTTTCTGTGTTTTGCATTATTATTTTTCCAGTACACAGAACTTTACCTGGCTTATTGTAGACATGGAAAGAGTTTTTAAAAGAGTGAAGTAGAAATTATAAGGACATTTTAACACACACACAAAAAAAACTATACCTTAGTCAAAACAAAAATTTGTGAAGATTAATAAATCCCTGTAAATACTTTGTATATACAGGACAATCTAGAATTTGTTTTCTTGTTTATAAACTAAATTATTTTCTGAAAGTATGAAAAATAAATAATACCTCTTTCATATATATTTCTCCACAAAAATAATTTTGTACACAGAAGAAAAATTTTCAGTTTTCTTTATGTGAAATGTAAAACTACAATAAATTTATAATCAGTAAGTAGGAAACATTACCTTCTTCATTTTACAGTAGTTAATATTTTTATGACTTTAAGTACAAAGTATAATAATATAATTACTACATTAAGTAAAGGTAGGCCTTCTTCCAGAGAGTCAAAATTGTGCATCTATTTTTCAATTGAAGAGACCTGGAAGAGAAATCTATAGCTAAATCCAAGAATCTCAAATCAAAGAAGTTATAACAAATACAAGAAAGGGAAATAGTTGCTATGGTATCTTCAGAATAGGTGTGTTTTTGTTTGTTTGTTTGTTTGTTTATCTAACTGATATCTGGATGCTCTTATAAGGAAAAGCAAAGAATGTAGAGACAGAATCATATCCTCTGTAATCTTAGTACTTAGAGCAGTTATGTTCAATTCTAAAAGTGACCCAAAGTCATTTCACTGCCTCTAGTCTTCATTATCACTGTCTACACCATAAGATTAATAATGTTTTTTTAATGGATTTGTAGACAGCAATAGATAACTATATGTATCAGGCAAGACTCCCACTGCCATTGTTCTGTTTTGCGAAGGCATTTTTTAGCCACACAAGCTTCCAAGACACCCTCCTTGCTTGGTAGTCAGGAGGCCAATACAAATCTCTAAATGTTTTAATTCTTAAACAGGTAGTACCAAATCAAAATCAGTAGGTGTTAATTCTTTGTCATCCCACATGCCATCTCCCAGCTTCCAGTGATTAAATTTGCAGAATGTAACAGGAATTATTTTTATTCTATCTCCAACAGCAACCTCTAGGTTACAACACTGTGGAGAATCTGGGTTACATGAAACAACAATTTAGATATATAGGCTTTAGTTTTTCTCTATCAATTGCCCATCTTTATGCTCTTTCTCTCCTTCCTCATCCAGATAGTCAAAGGATGTCAAACCTTGGTTTAATGTTTATTAATTCTTACTAGCATTATATAATAAATAATATGTATTCCATTGTTCTCCTCATTTAGCAAAAAAGAATTAAGCCTATTCAATTAATCTTCCTTAGAATTTTGGTTACTCCACCATCTTGCAAAATACTATTGAGTCATATTTCTATCTGGTTTTGATTTTGTACTAGCAAGGATTTTACTATGCATCCCTTACTTATATGCATTTGCTTTCTTTTCAGACCTGTTGGGTTTATTCACTGTTCTCTGTATGCTCTCTTTTCTATTAACATAAATAAAAAAATATATGCAGAAAATTATGAACAGATGTGTGGTTAATATAACATTGATTTATTTGATAAATATTTATTGAGTGTCTAATATATAAGCCAGAAACTATTGTAGATATTTGGGACATATTAAAAAATACCCCAATTGACAAAAATCTCTGCTTGCATGGAAATTAGTAAAAGTAGAGCAACTGTTTACTTCTACAGAGATCCACATGTATCTTGAATAATGATCTACACACTAATATATATCAATAATTTATATTAAAAGTATTATGTCATACTTATGTTAATACATATTATTATGTATATGGGCCATGGTAAGGGAGGAATGGGTCCTAAAAAGTCATATCCTAATGAAGTGAATAAAATGTGTGACAGGTTTCTTGAAAAACAGTCAAAAGTCTAGAAAGGGGAATAGGGAAAAAGAAAAAAAGGAAACATTAAGGACAAAATGCAGAACAGTTATGAATCAAAAACCTTCCAGGAACTGGATGAGAGCAAATGCATCTTTACAAAATGTGTTAGACATTCAGGGCAAATGCCAAATGTGCCATTATATTTCATTTGTTTTAAGAGCCAGTATGTTCAAGAGGGATTAGATTAAAAAGGAGAGCAATAAAGAGATATAAAGATAGTCGCTTCCATTTCTGACAGTGGTCATACCTAAATGCAACATGGCTGGTCCATACCTAAAAGGCCCTTACTGCAAGCACAGAAATGACCCTAGAGCATGAATAATTATTTGAGGTTGCTCTTTTTTTTTTTCTGATTATAGGTAATAAGTATTTTTGCTATTTTATTCCTTATGTACATCATTTATTTAATCTTCTATAAATGAAAGGCTGTTACATAGATCTATTCAACCAGTTGATCATAGCTAGGTCTAAACTTACATTCACATTAGCCATCATGATACTAGAACATCGAAAAACACACTTCTCATAAACTACATGGAAACTTTTATGCTTATTTCTAAATATGCTCTTATTGTCAGTACATTACGATATTTAAAATATTCATACTTCTTTCTTGGAAATAAATGAGCCAAAGGTGAATACCTATATATAAAACAAAGAAAAATTAACTATATTGAAATGAATCCTTTAAAGTTTACCAAGACTCAGAATTGCTGTTTTAGAACTGATATGTTTTGAAACTAAAGAAAGTCGACTGCTAATATTACACCATAAATAACTCTCTTCTTCCCCCTTGAAAAACAATAGGGAACTTTGCATATTACAAATCTGAAGCTAAAAATGAAAGAACATGGCTAACCTTTCCAAAACAATTGTCTCTCCTAAGGGTTGGTTCTGCTTCTGTGATCATATAATTTCCATGTCGTTTTATGCATTCCCTATGGCTGATTCTACTACAATATCATTGCATATTAAAATTTCAACACAGAAATGCACATTTAAATTCTGTGCTTGATATAAGTCATGAAGAGACTGGAGGCAAGTTGAAGAAACAACTGAGTGTAATAAAGAGATCAATATAGCTGAGCAGACACATTACAGTCCTATTTCCAAGAATTCTCATGCACACAGAAAAGTAACCAAAAAAATTAATTTAAGGAGGAAAATCTTTATTTTTTTCAAATGCAATTAGGGGAAAAATAGGTCTCCTTAAGAAACAATAAAAACATAGTATCATCTTGTTTTTGAAGTAATTTTAACCTGGGTCTCACATTTTAGCAAATATTCAAACTCTTAAAGTAAAAAATGCATAATATATAAATGGAATCTTTTTTGTACATCTATGCAAATCTCTAAGAGGATAAATTTATTGTTAATGTTATTTGAAAATTATATTTGAAATAATAGTTACAGAAAAAGTAGTCTATAAAAATGTTGCAACTATTTTTATCCATTTCAATATATTCAACACAAAATGGTCATCCTTTTCTTGGGAATAATGTATAATGGTCTTATCTATCATAACTCTGTTCAAAATATAACTTCACCTCACTACTTCAGCAACCAAATCATTTTCAGGAACGTTCCAATATAAC
>PVHY01002319.1:0-82500 GCA_004024945.1 Uropsilus gracilis | reverse complement strand
CAAAGAAAAGCATCCCCCAAATTATTGCATATTGCATTCTGCAATGTTGCTGATCTCTTCAATGTTTAAAGACTATTGCCCAGATTTGCTGAAATGACATACTTTGAACTATAAGAGAAGCAGCATATGTAGTAAATAAAGTAAATCATAGGGGTAAAGGATGAAAACATGAATTAGAAAGGTATCTGCACACAGTTTTGGTGACAGGTGGTTACTAATGATTTAAAAATTAATTTACCAATTCTGCTCACTTAGATTTCTCTTTAATGATACAAATATATCTAATATGTGAAACAATATATGCAGTATGGGAAACAAGGTGTGTGGGAAGATCAAAGGATTATTGTACACATTGAGAAATTTTATTATTGGAACATTTTGGGGTTATTAGTAAGTTTCCAGATAAAGTTTATCTTATGGTACCACAATATTGTGACTAATTTTTTTCAAATATTTTTAACATAGGTATCTGAATTTCAAATAACTCTAAATAATGACACATGAAATATTATACATATCTACAGAAATATGTTCATTATGCATTTACATTAAATTAATGGCATGCAACCTAGTAAATTTCATATATAATATCAAACTTGAAATTATTATGCATCAATTGTCAATGATGTCATAGGATACCTGCATTGTGGTTTAGAATTTCAGCATCTGTTTATTTAACAGTACTGAAGATTGTTATCACAACTAATTGGGTGTTGTTTATCTCTATGAAGCTATAATGATTTTTACATTTTATTTCTCTAAAATTTCGGCACATTTGGAAACAATTATTATAATTAATAAGTGAGTATTTAAATAGAAATAAATGTGACATCCTGTATTCATCCTGAATATTTAAATAGAAATATATGTGACATCCTGCATTCATTTAGAATACTGCATTTAGTCTTCTCAAGTGCAGATTATTAGCTAACATTTTCTGAGCAAAGCCTGGCTAAAAATAATATTCTGAAAATTATGTTCTTTAGTACACGAACTTGAGAATATTCAGTAAGAAAGAGGAATTGAAAAAATTCAGAACTCACTGAAAATGACATTCTATATTTTTTCCTTGGTGGTTTCCTAGCATATTTTCATATTAAACATTCATGGTAGTATTAGAGTTAATAAAATAAAAATTTCTTGACTTAATACATTACTAGTGTGATATTTTGCTTCAAAGTATTTTTTAATAGAGGTTTATTATTTATAAGACTTGTAAATTACACAACATACTTGATCCACAGTGAGCATTCTGAGGCTATGAAGGAATGGAGGGGGAAGAGGAGATGGATGAGAAAGACAAAGAAGAGAAGGGGGACATGGAGGAAGAGGGGAGGAAGAAGAGGAAAGCAAGGAGAGAAAGAATTTAATTTCTTTATTTTTTCAGAAAAGCACCTTTCAGCATTCCTTAAATTTAATTTTGTAACACAACATAGTTTAGGAAATGTGAAACTTCAAGTTGTAGGAATTAAGAACATAAAGGCAATCCAACTTTCTGGTGAAAAAAAATGTATGGATGAATCAAACAGATTTCTAATCTCTGAAATTTCATGTCTTCATCTGAAGAAATAATTATACCTAACCCATTGGTTAATTACCATGATTAGATTAGATATAAAAGTTAAATACCAAAACAAAGCAAACAACTCTTTTTCAGCAATGCAGGGAAATGTTTACTATGATAGCAGATTTTCTCCTCCCTATTGGAAACCTTCAAACTAGGTATTTATATATAAACGATGGAATATTACTCATCAATTAAAAATGACAAATGTGATGATTTTACGACAGCATGGATGTACTTAGAAGAAATCATATTAGCAGAAACAAGTCAAAAAGAAAAAAACAGAAACCAAATGGTTTCACTAATATATGGGATATAGTGAAAAACTAAGCAAAAACCTTGAGGAAAAGTCAAAACAAGCTAAGCACCAAACTGAAGCACACAACTTTGGGCAAGAGGTAATGGGGGGGAATGGTGGTGAGGATAGAGGGGGTAAATCCCTGGGATTACAATGATGTGAAATTTATATATAAATAAATTAGAAAAAAAAGAACTACACTAGATATTTTAGATATTTCATCACCCCATTCTTTTTCCAGTTCCCATTCTATATTATTAACTCCTTGTACTAATTAGGTGAAAACTACTATCTGTGAAAGTTATTGGAAAGCTAAAATAGACACAAAATTGCAGGTTTTGATATTTTGAGATATTCTCTGTTTCAAAACAAATATCAAGTACATAACCTAGAGCTGGTCCTAGCAAGTATCATGTTATATGATACTTAAACTATGTTACTCACTCCATATCCCACATCTATAGATGCAGTCAATCGTGCCTTTCAAAATTGTTTGGGTGTTTGTCATCTAAATAATATTGAAGGGGCATTTAATGTACTTTTCTAGAACTTAAACAACATTCAGTAATTAACTGATAGTTCCTATAATCAGAAATAATATTTCTTAACAAATACTTTCACATAATTTAAATTATTTATTTTCAACACTTTTTTAAATGAATGACATATTTCCTAAAAAAAGAAAATACCTTGCTCATGCAGGTTGCTGAGTTATGAGACAAAAGATATGTGAGAGACTGAAAAAAGGTCTGAATATAATCCAGGAGTTAAAAACTACATTCCTTTTACTCAATACCTTTATGCTGTAATAATGAAAAGTATAGCTTAATGATAAATCTTGTGTATGGTATGTTTTGCCTGCTCGATTGCAAACTCAGTGAAGGCAATATTTTATGTTTACTTATTGCTATATATTCAAAACTAAAAGAATACCTTTACATCAAAAAAGATTGAATAAATTGTTAACTTAATACACAGGGTCATAAAGACATGCCAATGAAAAGACTTGCAAGTATTACCAAAATGTACAAATTCCTAAAAAAACTTTTCTATCACTAGAGAGAGTAATGAAATGATTATAAACTGTAATTTTTAATTTTATGTTTTAAATTGATTGCATATATAGAGATATAGCTATAGATACATAATTGCATCGATTGCAGATATAGCTATAGATACATATATAACCATGAGGTTATTCTAGCATGTTATCACCTGTGAACCATCTTAATCTCTTGTGTTCATCCCTCCTCCAGACTTACCTCCTCCCACTCTCTTGCTCTATGCCTCAGTTCTGTTTACAGTTTTAAATTTTTTTGTCAGATAAACTGTATTTTAGACAATAAAATAAAAATGTTATGTTGTATTACTTCCAAAAGAAATAAAGCATCTTTAAAATTAAATTCATGGGAAAATCTTTATGAAATATGTCACCATCAGATTCATGACTGCCATTTATAAAAATCCTTTCTAGTCTTAAGTGACTAATTTCAAATTTATGGGAACTTTTTTTCAAAATATAGAAAAGTTAGTAGTAAAGGATACTACTCGGGAAAAATTCTGAGTAATAAAGTGTTACAACTTGACACATAAAAAATAAATATAAAGAGATCATTAGCCTCAAGAGTGAAGGAGCAAGAACATAAATGCATTTAAATAGATATGCACACAATTTTCAATAAAATTCATAAATGGTAACAAAAAGGAACTATGAAACACTTAAATTAAAAGTTGTGAAGGGCACAATCTAGCAGTTCAGTCTCACACATCCCCCTGAAATCTTATGCTCAACAGTTTATAGAAAAGTTCACATAGTTACAGAATTTTACCTGAGGTATCCATCTCCTGACTTGGTATGATACCCCTACATTGAACAATAACAGATTGCCACAAATAAAAAGTAATTCCCATCTGTATATATGCCAGTAAACTGGGTAATTTTGCAAAGAATTATATTCTTTAAATACCTTGCCTAAAGTTTTTCCAGAGGAGTGCCAGTAATTACTTCCTATTATATAATAGACATTAACTCAATTCTTTATTTTTTATGTTTTCTCTCATTCATTCAATTAAACACTGTTATCTCAGGTATTATATTAGTTATTAAGATCAGAAAAAGGTATAAAACATTTATTTCTCAATAGAAGGAAATATGACTGTATAACAAAAAGCTTATGGTACAATTGTGCAAAATTTATGGCTTTACAAATTCTTTTTCATTATACACGGACTAAACCTCAGAGCACACACATAAAGAAATTATCTTTTTTATACATTTAAATCATCATTGTGAAATTCCCTATTTCCAAATTCTGATTAACCCTAGTAGTGAAGTAAAGTATACATCATAAATATACGCTTTCTAGCAATAACAAATAAAAGCTAGCTCATTTATTGTTAACATAATTACTATCAGAACATAGAAAATACTTTAAAGTACATTTAATTTAGTCTTTTAGTACAGTGAGTTACAGTTGAAAATCCTCTAAGTCTTTTATTTTGCTCCAAATAAAACACAAAGTTTGTCTCCAATTCAACAGGAAAGGGTCTGTTTCTGAGGAAGCATTGGAGTATGTATTTTATTTGTATAACATACTTATTCAGGGTTTATATCCTAGGTAAATCTACAGAACTTTTTGCTATAAAAATTTATGCAAGAAATATATACCCCTGATAATCCCTAGAGGAAAGACTTCAAAAGCATTACATTCAAAAACGGATAGAACTTCCAAAGAACTTCTCCATCTCCCTTATTTTAAGGTAGACATCTGCAAGAAGAGAGAAATTTGAATTTTTTGGAAAATAAGTGAAAACAAATTCTGTATTTAATAAATATAGCTGAATATCCAAGCATAGATGCCTGTCAGAATCAAGTTGCCCACGTGGTAAAAATGTTTTAAATTTATATGGCACCTTCTAAATAATTCAGTTAGCACTAAGTTGGAAAATATTAAGGGAAGCAATATTATAATACATTTAAGGGTACAGAAAGAGGGAAAACAAAACTGGCTATGTCTACCTAAGAAGACAATAGACCATTTTAAGTTAGGAGTTGAGCCAATCAAGCAACAAATTTTACAAATTTAAATCAGGGAATTGAAGAATAGCTTATATAAATGAATCAGCAAGCTTTTAGTATAATATAAAGACTATTTATGAATAAAACACTGCTTATAGGCACTTATGAAATGTTAGTCATTTTTAAAATTGTTTTTGAATTTTAAATAACATTTAGCAACTACCTCCTTCAGATATGAAAATAAAATTATTTTAATAACAAAATATACCTGAACCTATAAAGGACAATTATCAATTCAGAAACAGTAATAGGAATCACTATTGATAAATTTTGACTTGGGAACAGACTAACCAAAGTATCACCATTTTGTTTAAAACCTCCATTTGAGACCAGTGTCCTCTCCCTGCTCTCAGTGGAAAGTACTCACCACCACTGGTCAGTCTGATATCCTGTTTTTGCCTCCCTCTTATTTCTGGTTGTTCTTGACAACAGCACTGTCCACCTGATAGATGATGGACACCAGCATTTTCCTCCTGATGGATGATGGACATCATCATTATTGGAAACCCAGTTATGGGAATGTCCTATACTTACAGGAACGTGTCCTGCACCCGCTTGCTTGTTTCACAATAGGGGGCAGTGGTGGTTTTGCCCTATAAAAGGTTGTAACAGATTGTTCAGATCTCCCTTGCCCAACTTGGGGACCCTGGTGCACCAGTAATAAACCTGCAACCTTGAACTTCAGTCAGAGTCCTTGTGTCTTGTTGAATGGCCCGTGAGTCACAACATTGACAATAATTTTGAGATCTCATTTATTGATCTATCGCACTTTCATTTTAATTTCTTCTTTGTGTCAAGAAATGTACTGAACTGCAGTGGAGGACATGTCCATAGTAAAGAACATCACCAAAAACAAGATTTCTGCTTCCATTTAACTAGCTTCAGTGAAGATACTCTTCATTGTACTTTGTTGCCTGAAAGTACAACAAATCATTTTCTTTACATGAAATTTAGGGACTAATAATACTAGTTATTTCCTACCCATTTAGAAAATTAACTTTCTGGAGTCCTTAATTGTATATGTAAATGAAAATATATCTTAAATATATCAAGGCATAGCATAATATAATTAAAATATAATATAGCAATCATTGTATTATATAAAAACAGTTTAAAATTAGTCCAGTAAAAATCTCTGAGGAAAAAGCTATTTTGTGAACTTCTGAAAGGTAATTTTCACCCCAGTAGGGCATGGTTTAGCACAAATTCTCTTGAAAACAGAGCCTGAGGCAAGGATTAAAATTCTGATTTATATTTGAGAAGTGCAAACCAAGGTATGGAAGATGAAAAATGAGTGAAGCAAAGGTGCAAAATATAAGGCAGTACTATATGATGTCACAGCACTGTCATGTCAAGGAGTACCTCAAGGAGAAAGGAGATTGTTTGGTGGTGTTAAAATTTGATACTCAGAAAGTCTCAAGTCATCTTGAAACTTGTATGATATATTCTGGAGAAACTACAAGATCAAGACCAAAGTGTAAAACATAATTGGGTTTTTCAGAGCATGATTTAGCAGGTCCTGGAAAAATGTTGCTCTTTAGACACAGTGTGATACAACCATTTATTTAGTAACTAGAACCTCTATACCACTTTATTTCCAAACATCAACATAATGCATAAATTTTGCCAAAACTAAGATTATATTTTTATTAGTTTGTCATCAAATCTATTATAGATTTTTATATTGCATAATAAGAAATGTTTCTGTGCTACTTTTATTGTCTAATTACTATTTTGTTGGTTAATGATTTCACTACAATTCTTTTCTAGAACCTCTTCTTCTTTCAGAAAGGGATTTTCCTTCATTTAGTGCATGTTATCTGATTTCTCTAAACACTGAGTAGATTTATACATTACAACTAGGGTGTCTAATCTCATTTATCACCTTCTTAAATACTTCAGCATTCACCAAGGCCAGTTATAGAAATAAGTTCTCACTCTACATCCATTAACAGATTATACTTTTCCTACTTTTGAAGGACTTTTGAGGAGGGGTGGATAAAATATTGAAAACCCAGTGGAGTGAGAAAATAGACTTATAATCATATGCTTATTAAAGATTTTTAAAGGAATTTTAATAATTGATTTAATCTATTTATATTTATGTTTATTATGTAATAACACTAAGTATTAGTAGAGTTCAAATTTTATCTAAAAATACCATGATAATGAGTCACACTTCAAGAAAAAATTTAGGGGAAAGGTTTGGGCAAGTATTTTATTATTGCTTTTAAGACTGTTTTCAATATTTGAAATAACAAAATTCAGCTAACAATACATTAGAAATAGACTTGGGCCCAAAAATAATCAATGCCACTTTATTAAAGAAAAAATTAATTTAATAATAAAAAAATGCTTTGGATATTATTAGGTATATAAATTAATGAAAATGCAATATGTTTTTTAGAGGAATATTCTTGATTTTTCCATTAAAATTATCAACAAGAAGACTATGCATGTGCATTAAAACTCTACTTAAATATAGAAATTTTATAAGAAAAGTTTGCTTTAAAAGTCAAGAAATAAGTAGTGAAACTAACAACAGATTTATCTAATTCTAGTCCTGTCTCTCCCCCAAACTAGTAGGGGGCACATTTAGTAAAGCAAATATCCTGATTTTAAAATTCTTTCTCTATCCAGCAAATCAGAATTGAAACCCCAGTTTCCTAACCTTCCATTATGGCCAACATTGTGAATGTTTCTCGGTCCTCTGCGACTGTGTTAAAACAAGCATTACATTTATTCTCATTCTGTCATTTGAAGTAGTCGCTAACAACTAATGCACTTTGGCACTAAAGAGAAAATAATTTTGGCAATTTTTGATTAGATAATCTCTAGCAGTTCTAGCATTTCTTAATTCTGGGTTTAAGTTCTTTGTAGCTAATTGAGTCATTAATTTTTATTTAAGAAATTATAACCAAATTCTTATTTTCAGTGAGCCCAGTTACAGAATACCTTCTGTACTGCTGCTGCTCAGAAACTAAACTTTTCCCTCTAGAAGCTAAGACCTAAGGGAGAAATCAAGCAACAATTTAAATTAATGACAGTCAAAATTAATTCAATTTGAGTGACTTAAGTATCACAGAAGCAGAATAAATTACAGAGTTAGAAGGTCAAGCTCTTTGGATTAAAATCCTATACTCTCTATCCAAGTTGAAGTCATCAGCCAACAAATATGTTGAAGCACAAGCACTCTGCTAGGTGGTGATAGAGTGTTAAATAATATTGATATTATCTCTGGTTTTACGAAGCTAGTGTGGGAGTAGATTCGTTAATGGTTGGGTTTTGGGCTACCCACTGTTTTTGTTTTCTTATATTTCACATATAAATAAAAACTGAGAAACTTGGTTTTGTTCTTCTAACTTCTTTCACTTAATATCATAGACTTTCAATTCTGTTTTCATATAATATATCTTTTTTTAATTGATTTTTTATTGTGTACATATACAACACTTTCTTGATTCACTCATCTGTTTTTAACCTCTTAGGTTATTGCAATAACCAAGCTATTGTAAATATTGCTTACGTTGAAGAGAAGAGAGTATATATTCCTTCAAATTTGTTTTTGGATTCTTTGGGTAGACACCTAGGTTGGATATGCTGGATCATATGCATTATCTACTTTCAAGATTTTGACAAACTTTCACACTTTTTTCCACAGACTGCACCAGTGTTCATTCCCACCAATCGAATATAGAGGTTCTTTTTTCTCCACTTCCTTGCCAATTTTGAGATGGGCCATTTTCATAGGCATGATTTTTCTCTCCTTGTAGTTACAATTTCATTTCTCTGATAATGAGGGATGAACATTTTTTATGAAACTGTTAGTCATTTTTACACTTTCTTTAGAAATAGGTCTATTTAGTTAATCTGACAATTTTATAAATGAGTTATTTGTTCACTAACTTTTGGTTTTGCTTTTTTTCCTATTTCATTAAGGTGACTGTTAAGGCTATTTATCTCAGCTCTTCCTTACTTCTTGATGTGTGTCTCCACTGCTCTACAGTCACCTCTAGTTACTGTTTTTGCTGTAGTTTATGGTTCTTACAGTTTGTCTTCATTTTTACTTGTTTTCAGGATGCTGTCATTAATGTGCTATGTTCTCACTGAGAGTTGTGCACTCTCAGACCTGAGATGGCGCAAGAAAGCCTTAGGTAAGAAAAAGGTGAGGTATCTCTTTTAGCGAATTGTCACAGTTCCTGACTTACTGTGTCTCCTGACTTACTGTTTCTTCTTCCTGTAGAGACAAAAGTCCTCACATTGCCAGGTCTGTTCCAGACAAAGTTGCTTCCCCCAGTGCCAATTCTCCGTCCCTGAGTAAACAGTAGTGGCTCAAGGATCCTGTCTATCTGAGATCTCCCCTCTTCTTTCCAAGTCTTTTAAAAAATACTTTTGCTGTTAGATCAGAAGTAATGAAAAAGAAAGATATTAGAATAATTCATCAATCAATCATTGTTGTATGACCAAATTAGATAAAATATATAAGAGCATGTTATTTAAAGGAAACCATTAAAACTTCACTGCTAAGAATGGAAGAAGAAATATAAAGAGCAAAGAATGAATGTTAATGACACTTTAAAAATCCACGAGCAAAGCTCTATTTTCTCATTTTGATGAAAACTGTTTTTTATGGTTAATGCCTACTACCAGACTTGACTATAACTAATTAGTGAAATGTAAAAGGTCCACTGGTTGTGAGTGTACATTTAATAAGACTGGTATAAAATATTGATAAAATAAAAGCTGTCAATGAAAAGAGTTTACATAAAAAGTCTAGTGAAAATTGTTCAGTAGAAAAACAATATGACTGAGAAAAATTAAAATATTCTTAGTTTATTCTATACTTCCCTTTTGTTGCCAGAGCAGCAGAAAATATGACCATTATCACCAAATTAGGTAACAGCCAACATAATGTTGAGAAAAAGTCTACATGTCAAAACATAAAAGGAAATCACAACCACCAGGAGTGATGACACACGGGATAAAAAAAGGGTCAGGCACCTAAAAAGCAGTCATTATTGCCAACTTTGTAAGAGAAATCCTGAGGGCCTAAGACAATAAAACAAATGAGCAGACAATTCTTCTTAGTCAAAAGACCAAACAATATGTTCAATAGAATAGATTCTGGCCAAATCCACAGGCAAAACAATCTCTTGGGAGTTTTGATGATTCTGGCCTATGAACGAAGTCTACCAAATAACAGCAAAAAATAAGAAGCTGCTAAAATGTAAATGACTAAATTATAGCAGGATAAAATATGCTCACTATATCCAAACAAATTTACCTCCTCTTCTCTATTTATGCTAACTTTATATTTAACTGTGCGGTTGTTTCTATTATTTAGTTTTGTTTTGATAAATGTGTGGTATATCCAGAAAGAGATAACAGGCAACACCATTCTAAAGGAAATGCTATTTGTCAAGAACATCAGAATCTGAATATAATTGTAAATAGGTCTAATCTAAAAGATTCTTTTAAGCATTCTAGTTTGAAAGGAAATACCACCATAAGGTACTGGTTAAAAGTAAATGAATACATACTATGGACTAATAATGTATATGCAGTTTTACTAGAAAGGAATTTTGAAAATAAGTTTATATAAACATAATATGGAGAATGTATTTCTGGAATGTTATTCTTAAATTTTCATCAATTAAATATTTATCAAAAAACTATTAAAATTATCAAAATAAATCTTCAGAATGCATGCAAATAAAAATCAAAGGTAAAATTATCAACTTTGTCATGCAAAAAAATTAAAGATATATAATGAAGCAAGAGAATGTGATTCATAATCAATGAATTAAAAATCAATCCAAAACTAGATAAATGTTAGACAAATACATTTAACATTTTATTGTAACTATATTCCGTATGTTGAACATTTATATAAAGACAAAATAGACAAAGAAAAAACAAGTTAAACGTCTAGATATGGAAACAACAATGTATTGAGATGAAAATGTACTTGATGGAATTAGTGGAAAGTGAGATATTACACAAGAGTTGATAGAATTATTGTACCTGAAGATAGCAATAGAATCTATTCAATGTGAAACTCAAAAAGATAATTTAAAAAGTAATAAGTGGAATACCAGGATGCTAAATTGCAACATCAAATGCCCTAATTAATATTAGTATAACTGAAATCCCTAAATATGGAGGGTGAACTCTGGAATAAGAATATGGCTGCATATTTCAAATGAAATAAAAATATAAATGTAAGAACTCAAGAAGTCCAACTAAGTCCAACTATGCACCAAAGCATAGCTTAATAAAAATACTGAAAACAAATTACAAAGAGAAAAGTCATAAACACAATCAGAAATAAACAAAGTACTTTAACATAGAAAAACAGAGAGGCAAGATATTTATTTTCATTGGGAAAAAAAATGCAAGCAATCTTCACAGGGAAAGAAAAGACACCCTGCTAAATGAAAGAGAATAATTGCACATCATGTATCTGACAAGGGGCTAATAACCAAGATTCATAAAGAACTCATATGACTCAACAAAAAGAAACATAAACCAATCAAAAAACAGACAAAAGTTACATAGTCAGTTCTCCAAATAAGACATAAAAATGGCCAAGAGGAACAGGGGAAAAAACTGTTCATCACTTATCATCAAGAAATGTAAATCAAAACCATAATGGGATATCACCTCATACCTGTGAGAAGGGCACATATCAAAAAAACAGAAAGTACATGGTGATAAAGATACATGTGTACACTGTTGGTGGGAGTGTAGGCTGATTCAATGCCTTGGGAAATAGTATGGAGGTTTCTCAAAGCATTCAATATCATATGATTGAATAATTCCACTCTTAGGTATCTACCTGGGGATATAATGGGGTGTCAGGAGCACAAGCAGAAAGTGGCCTAAGAGACTATGGTGGAGAATTGTGAGTGCTTTAATAGTGGGTGCTGTGTGGATATATATTCTGCAAAAGGCATGAACCTACTTGCTTAAATCATATGCAGTATGATTTAAGTAAACCAGTGTATATGCAGTAAACCAGCGTTACCTCAATAAAAAGTAATATAATTTAAAAAAATAAATAAAGGGGATATATTCTCCTGAAGTAAAGCTCCATTAAACATGTGCTATTGGTTAATAGTGAAATTCATTTGAATAATTTAGAATTTCTCTATTTCTTATTTAGAGTTATGAAACATGAAATAATGGGGAGATCCTCCTACAAAAAGATTGTACTTGATTAACATAGCATTGGCCCTCTCTTATTCTGTTTTTCACTCATGCGCTCCACTGAGATTTTGTTGAGATGTTCAACTGTTTTTAAACCTTTTTATTACTTGCACATTTTTAACTGATTTTTCTATTAGGTAGCAGACCCAAGGTGGAAATAATAATTAGCTATAGTTTTATTAACAAATCTGTTTAAAGGTAAATATGTTTATTAGAAGAATAAAGAGGAGAAAGGGAGAAATGAAGGATAAATGTAAAGGAGGAAGGGAAGAAGAGAAGAGGTGGATAGAAAAGAGGAAGGCAAGGAGGAAAGACAGGAGGGGAAGGGGGAGTAGCGGGGAGGGGAGGAATGGATACAGAGTGAAGTATATATTAAATTCAATTTACATTGAAATCTAAATCTTAAATCACAGGGTACTCTACTTTTGACTCATATTCATATTTATATGAATATTACTTTATTAATATGAACATTTTTAGAGATTAAACAAATCTTAGTTACTTGTGAAACTGGTGTGACCAGGCATATATTTATGTTTGGACTTAAATACATATTCTTTAGTATGTGTTGTTATACATAGCAAATGAATTAGAGCTGTTAAAAACATCTATTCATTTTAAAAAGTACATTTTCTGTGTATCTATATCATTGGAGAATTTTTTTCTCTTTATGTTTTTCAGTTTCCATCACTCATTTCTGAATGTCTTTAAATATGTTTTTCAAATCCCCTTCTATTGTGCAACTATTCTCTGTGGCAGTCTCCTGTCTGCAAAGGTCATTTACTATCAAGTTTACTGTATATGCCTAATTTTATATTGTGTAATAAATCTTCTGCAGCCCCTACATGTGACAAGTCTGAAGGTTCAATCAGAGGTTGGATGTATCAATGTTTAATGCATTCTCAATAAAAAATTAGCACTTGTCTTCAACTAAAATGAATGTTCTTGCTTTATGTGCTCTGTTTTACAAGATCATTAAAATAGGTTTTTATTATGGCTTTGATATTCAGATAGGGATAGTGTCAAATTGAATTGTTAGGATAACAAAGTAAAATAAACTGTGAACATGACTAGATTATAGCTGAAAAATCTAACACATACAGGTAATCAAGCAAGTGGAAACAAACAATATAATACACTTTATCCTTATATACTGATAAAATTCCTTCAGATTTGAGAAAAAAATTGTTATGTGAGTAATATGCTAACAATTGGAAAGTTATACTAGCATTTTTTATTTGAGAGGTAAAAATGATTCAAAATATTTTATTTGGGTTAGCAAGTATATAAGCAACAAAGTCACTAATCATTTCATAAATTATTAATATCTGAAAACTTATTCCAAGATGTAGATTCTGATTAATAATATTTTTCCAGTTCAAATGTAACAGTCTAAAGCTAAAGCAAATAAAATGATTTTATTTGATTTGAATATTTATTCATATGTTTCTAAAAAGTTTATTCATATTAATGTATGTCTATGTATTTACATGTAGTATTAATATCAAAAAGAAATATTTTAAGTATATCCATTGTTTTTTACCAGAGGAAAACATTCTGCAAAATAAAATCTCATTAATCATTCTCATAAATTAGTTCAATATAGAGATTTTAGAGGCCAAAGCCATGTTACAGATCTAAAATAGAAATCAACAGAGTAACATATGCACATTAAAACTGATGTAATTTTAGGATTCTCCATGGTCATTTGGAGGGAAAATATAAACCAGCTTGCTGATAGAATCAGTGGGCTCTTATATTCAGTCATTTAAACCAATGCAATTTCTAATGGTTTTACTTGTGCTGTGGTGAATTTACTATAAATCCCACCAGTGTGACAGATTCAATCAGTCCATTTGTTGAAATGACAGGTCATATTTGCAGTAGAATGATCCAGCACCAAATATTTCAAAATCACTAAAGATATTAAAAATGACAAAGAATACAAAGAGCAAGAAAATAGCAGTGAGTAGAACACAATTTCAGAAATAAAAAGATGCTTAGATAACTGCAAAATTACCTGTAACTTGCTGCTGAAAACAAATTGCTATCAAATCTTACATTAAGGATACTTTGCACTTTAATTAGCTTCTGCTAAGTTTGACAATATTCTCTTTGATGCAACTTTTCTGTATCATAATTTCCATTGAGAAGCAGTGAAGCATGCAGGAGAAAGCAGTAAGAATTTAGGAGCTCTGACTGTTATTCCCAGCTTTGTGACCTTGAGCAAACCTTTTCATTTCTCCAAGCTCTGATTACCTACTTGGAACATGTAAAACCATCTATACTCCCTTTATCTAGCAGTTAGAGATTTAAAAGCTAATTCTTAAACATCATCATGACAGAAATGAATAACAAAGGCTTCAAAGTAATACACATGTAAGATACTTCATTGTTTTCATAATGTTTGTGTTAACTATTTTAAAAATTCTCTGATTAATCTTAAAATTATATTATTACTGCCTTGGAAATTATTGATTACTGTTTCATCATAGAAATCAGTTTTGTCTTTTTCACAGTTTGTATTCTTATACTTTTCCTAACTTCCATTTTCAGTTAATAAATATAAGACAGAAAATTTAAAAATGCATTGTAATCTATTTATTATACCTGATTTTCAATACCTTTTTTAGAGCACTATGATCCTGAAACAAACTGGGTTTCATAAAAATGTAACAAAAGTGAAATACAATTTTAACTGAGATGTAAAGTCATTAGTCTAAATCTAGAAAATGAAATTCTTTCTTTGAAATAGTTGAATGTCCCACAGGGTTAAAATGTAAACAAAGATACTATTTTCTTCTGGAGATCAAAAGGCTTGCCAATACATATACCCACAGCAAAGATTTAATGCAAGATTCCTAGATAGAACCAATTTGGTGGTTCTGAACCTTTTTGTAAAGTATAGCTGTATATAAATAAAATGCATATATTAACATTGTAAAATATATTCGTATATTTCTAAATATTTATATATACTATTCATCTTGAAGAATTATAAAATAGAAGAAAAATCAGATGTTCCACTTTTGATTCAATTTAGATAGCATGTTGATAATTAAAATAGATGACAAATGACAATAGATTGATTATCTAACATATAGATGATGACAATAGGTAGGTAGGTAGATACATATATACATACATACATACATACATACATACATACATACATACATAGATCCTAGAATATATTTGACTTCTTCAAATTTGGTGTTTTATTTTCTACATTTGTGTAAATAGTACATAATTAGAAAAGTTGTGAGAATTAAATAATGAATTATATATAAACCACCTGCCACAGAATAAGCACTATGTATTTGTATTGTTGTTGTTGTTGTTGTTGTTGTTATCACCACTACTCCATAGCTAATTTCCTTAGCTATATATTGCAGATCATTATCCCATATGAAAATGTATAGGTCCACTGGATGTTGGATGGGCACATAGCCCTTATATGAATGCCTAATTAATTTTGTCTAGCACTTCCTTAATTTAGTGTACATATTTTGCTGTAAGTATTGTCATTTCTAAAAAGTCATTATAATAGAAATTTATTAACAGAGATTTTTCACATACTTGTAGAATTGAGGGTTGGTTTTTAGAAATTTATTTCCAAAATACCTAATCTTGATTTTAAGATGTTAAATTAATTAAGTCAGTTTAATATTTTTGTCTATCATTAATATACAGATTACTGATATAATTCTATAGCATACCTCAATGTCATTCTTCAAAGAAATTTTAAAAATATTACTAAAATTAATTTGGAAAAACAAAAAACCTTAAATAGCCAAAACTCTGCTGACTAAAAGGAGAATAGAGGTATTACACTCCAGACTTTAAATTGGATTACAAAGCCAAAATAATTAAAACAGCATGGTACTGGAACAAAAACAAACACACAGACCAATGGAACAGAAATGAAAGCCCAGAAATAAAGTCACATGCATATGGGCAGTTAATCTTTGACAAAGGAGCAAAGAATATACATTGGAACAGGATAGTTTCTTCAATAAATGGTGATGGGAAAACTGAAATAGTACATGCAAAAAAAAAATGAATCTAGACTATTCCCTAAAACCATGTACAAAAACAACTCAAAATGGATTAAAGAATTCAATATAAAACCTGAAGTCATATAATACATAGCGGAAAATATGGGCAAACATTCTGAGACTTAAACATCAGAAACCTCTTTCAGGACATATGCTTTTAAAAAATGAAGAAAAACATAAACATCTGAGACTAAAAATCAAACTAAAAAGTTTTTGCAGAGCTAGAGACAGTAACCAAAACAAAAAAAGATGCCCAACTGAATTGGAAAAAAATTTTTGCTCTCTCTATTATAAGTGATAAAGGGTCTCATATCAAAGATCTACAAAGAACTCACAAAACTTAACCAAAACAAAGCAAAAAGCCCAGTCAAAAAATGGGAAGAAATGCTAAAAAAAACACCTCTTTGAAGAGGAAATACCAATGGCAAAAAAAGTATATATAAAAAAAGATTATCACTAATAATCAGGGATACACAAAAACCAAAACCACAATGAGATACAACCTTACACCAATGAAAATGGTCTATATTAAAAAAAATTCAAGAACAAGTGCTGGCTTGGATGTGGTAAGAAAAGAACACATTTACACAGCTGGTGGAAACACTTTTACACAAACTGATTCAGCCACTATGAAAAGTTGTATGGAAGACCTTCAAACTACTGAAAATGGAATTACCATTCAATCTAGCAATTCCATCTTTCCACCTCTGGGAATCTATCCAAAGGACACTAAAACATTAATTCAAAAAGACACCTGTACTTGTATGTTTATTGCATCACTATTTACAGTGGCTAGACTATGGGAACAACCCAAATACCCCAAAACAGAATTGATCAGAAAGTTGTGTTATATTTACACAATGGAATATTATTCCCCAATCAAAAAAGATAAAATTGATGCATTTGTGATATTATGGATGGAGCTAGAAGGAATCATGCTAGCAGAAATAAACCAAAAAGAAAAACAGAAAACTGGGTGATCCCACCTATATGTGGGATATAGGGAAATCAAACAGATAATAAGACAAGGAAAACTACTATTGTCAGTAGAACTGAAGCATAGAGCAATGTGGGGGGGGTAAAATAATCAGGGGAGAAATGGGCACAAGAGATAAAAATGATGGTTCATGGATGACAAGGTGGTGGGAGAACCTTGGGGTATACAATGATGGAAAAATATATGCATGTGCATTCAAATTTTAAAAATAAAAAAAATTCTATAGCATTACAATTTTTAATTAGAGAATTTTCCATCATCTAATTACTGTTCATTATGACAGTTTTAAATTTTTAGCAATGCATAATGACAGTTTAAGCTATATATGTGGCTGTTTTACATTAGTAGCAAACATTTTTTAAAGCTATTTGAGCAAATATTTTGATGTAGGGTTTTAATGTTAGTTACCTTTTAATTCAAATGAAATTAATAAAAAAATAAAATACATATAATACTTCTAAGTTCCCTTTGTTTTGTCTAATAGTAAAAAAAATAATACCTTTGAAGAAACAGAAAACACATGTATTTTAGAAAATTATATGCAATGAGATATTTGGTCATCAAACATTGTATATTTAAGTCAGGACATTTTCTTTGGTAATGCTAGAATTTTCTTTAAAAAGCTTTATGTTAGCCTATTTGAGTTCATTTTAAAAGTTAGACATAAATGGAAATATGAAACAATGGGAACACTGCTAACAAAGAGAGGTAGGAGGTCATGATCAATGAGATGCTGACCAGAACTAGCATGAAGATGATTTACATATGTGGTATGGTGACATTTTATAAAGGGGATGACAAGCATCAGGTTTCATAAAGAGTTCAAGTAAATACAAAGTGCTTATCTAAGCCCAGGAAAACTATCACTGTTTAGGAAGACATTTTGATTCTTGCTGACCTATTCCCAAATTTGGTCCATCTAACACAGAAGATTACTGACCAGGTTTTCTATAATAGAATAGAAAATGTGTGTGAAGTTTCCAATTCCTGCTACTTATTTCTCTTCCTGTGTTTGATGGGAAAACTTGAGCCTAAAAATATCCTCCACAGAACTGTTAGAAGCAACAGTAGGATTTAATCCCAGCTTTCTCCTTTCTTTTGTAAGACAAAAATTTTACCATAATCATTACCTTTTATAGATTTTTATTGTGCTACTTTTTTATTGAACTAACATTGATTTTCAACACTTTTTATGAGTCAGAGTAGAAGTCCATGCTTCTTCAGATGATGTTGCCACACTACACCATATCACTCCACCATAGACTACTGAGCACCTTCCCCATTTTGACACTCACCTCCATTCTCTCCTTGTAGTTTCAATTCAACCTTGAGACACCTGATGTTTATGGGTTTTGTTTATTCCTTTACTTTGTTTTCTATATTCCATTATGAAAAAAATCATCTGGTATTTGACTCTCTGATTTATTTCACTTAATCATGTCCTTCAGTGACATCTAAGTTGTGGAAAATGGCAAGATTTCATCTATTTTTTATATATGACTAGAAATATACTGTGTATAAATACACACATACACATATCCATATCCATCTTTTTAGTCCACTCATTTGTCCATGAACTGTAAGTTATTTTCATAACTTGGAAGTTATAAATAGTGCTGCAATGAACAATAATGTACGTATATTCTTTTGAATAAATGCTTTTATATTCTTTGGGAAAATGCCTAGAAAAATACCTAGAAATTCCATTCTTCTCATCTCATAGATCTATTTCTAGTATTTTGAGAAATGTATACCTTTTCCATAAGGTTTGGAATAATATGCATTCCCACCAACATTATATGAGAATTTCTTTTTTTATACATCCTAATCAAAACATTTTATTACTGGACTTTTTGATATGGTACATTTTCACATATGTGAGGTAGTAGCTCATCCTTCCTCTTTTTGTCAGGTTTGCTTTGTCTCTTCAGGGTTTTTTGTGCTTCCATATATATTTCAGTAATATTTCTTCTATTTATTTGAAAAATACCACTGAAATTTTGATGACTGCATTGAATCTGTATATTACTTTGGGTAAGACTTTGACCTATTAAGCAATATTAATTCTTTAATCTTTGTGTTTTCTACTATTTCTTTTAACAACATCTCATAGTTTGCATTGTATAGATTCCTCATCTCCTCTGTTTAGTTTGTTCCTAGGTATTTAATTATTGTTATATGACCATAAATGGCATTATTTTCTTGTTTTCTTTCTCTTCTATTTACTTTTTTGCATATAGGAGATAACTGATTTTTATAAATTGATTTGTAATCTGTCACTTTAATGTACTGGTAACATTTTTCCAATAGGTGTCTCAGGAGTCTTTAAGTATTATACATAATTATCATGTCATCTGCAAGTAATAATAGTTTTACTTCTTGCCCAATTTTTATTTCTATTATATCCCTTTCTTATCTAGTTGTTCAAGCTTAGGACTTCCAGTACTATGCAAAATAGTAATAAAAATGTGTTATAAAATGTGTTCTTGTGTTATACCAAATCTTAAAGATAAAGCTTTGATGTTTTCTCATGAGTAATATATTAACTGTATTTGTCATTGTGGTCTTTGTCATGTATTTTCTATTAATCACAATTTTGGTGGGGGGAATCATAAATAGATATTGAAAAATGCTTTCTCTGCATCTATTATACGATCATATAATTTCTATTTTTCTCTTTATTAATGTGGCAAATGTGATTCAACAATTCACTTCCAGTTAAACCCAAGAGAACTGAAAACATTATACACAAACAATCACAGTAGCCAATATGTGGCAATAACCCAAATTACCAATAACTATGCAAGGATAAAAAAAAATGTTCTATGTTTCTACAATAGAATATTACTCAGTTTCAGACATAGAAAGGAATGAAATATGTATATATTCTAGAAAAGGAAAAGACCTTGAAAGCATAATGCTAACTGAAAGGACATGATGAAGATTGTGTGTTGAGATAGTATATTTATATGGAATACCAGAATAGAAAATTCACATTCACAAATTATAGATTAGTATTTGCCAGAAGCAGAGGATGAAAGTGGATTGGGGAGTAGTTAGTAATAAATACAAACTTCCTTTTAAAGAAGTTTAGATAACTATGATAGCTATACAAGATGAACAAGAAATGGAAAAGAGAAATGAGAACTGGGGCCCATGTCTATATCTCAAGGCAGTTATATTAACCAGACTTATCTCAAACTTCCAACTTCACTTCTAAGAATCACTTTTAGAAGAAGCTGTTGCTCTGTCAAAGAAGCAAATTGTATCTACCACAGAGCTAAGATATTGCCAGAAGAGTTCCAGCAGGAGCTGGAAAACTGGTTGACGTGCCAAATAGGCCAATGATGCTGGTGAGCAACTAGCTCACTAGTTGATATGAAACCAAAGATTTCCTAAGGAGTCAGACTACATCAACCTTCTAGAGATAACACAGCTACTGTTTTAATTTTACTTCCCAATGTCTTATAACAGGGTAGTAGTCTTCGTGGAAAAGTGATGTTGAATGTTCCCTGCCCCATCCTAAGGAATGGTGGAGCTAAATAGGAGGGAGAAGCTGGGTAAGACCTTGATAAAAAGAAGACTGGATGAAGGAAGAAGAAAAGAGAACAGAGGAGACCTGCAGGAGGCCCATGTAGCAGAGAGACATAAAAAGAAGATCTGCTTGCTTTTCAGCCTTGGATGGAGGACATGAAAGGTGACATTTGAAACAGATGTGGATGAGATCTATGTGGAGATTAACAATGGCACCTTTTATCTTGATGTTGATTTTTCTCCTTCCATTCTAGATGTACCAGGTAACTTCTGCCCCATTCCTATAGGTCCCCACCATTAGGTGCTTTAGACTGATGACAAGCTTTTAAGCCTCAGTGACCCTGTTTTGGTGAATCCTGTTTGGCTGGGCATTTACCCATGAGGGGATGAATAATTTTGGGTATTTCATATGAAAATTATTTTATCTATTATTTCCTTTTTTGTCTTTATTGAACATTAATTTTATTAAAGTTCCTTTCCACTAAGATCTTAGGCATTAGAGTATGTTTTGTCATCATGTGATGGATGGTAGAACCTATTTAGATCAGGGAGGTTTGGGGGTTCAGTGTGTTCCTTATCCTGCCCTGTAACAGTTTCACAGATATCTTTGTGGCTAATTCAATGCAAAAAAACATAAAAGGGGGAAAGTTCTGGGAAATTTTGTTCTGTTTATCAAAATTGACATATCCAAAAGTCACCACAGACTACTGGTTATCATGAGACACAAGCCCATCTCTTTTTACTGTATTTTTCAAATAAAGAAAATAGCAATGTCAAGCTTCTGCCTATTATTATTTACCTCCCCTGCATATAGGCAAAAGCATTCTAACACTCTGCTTGGATTGTGAAGACAAATGATCTGTGTTAACATCTAGGAATTCTCTCAGAAAGTTAGTTAATGTCTATAACACCAAACCTTCTCATTGTCAAATGGTTACAATAACAACCTCACAGATTTTATAAAATTTAGATTAAATATATATAAATCATTGCATAATATGCTTATTCAAAGCACTAACATTTTAATTGCACTTCCTCTATCCATTCAAGTCTCTCTTCCCCTCAGCTGGTTAATGTTCCTACTGGGTGACTCAAACTGTTCAATTAAATTGTTAAATTGTTTCAGTCTTGCCTGAACTGGGTTGTTTGTAGTTCTCCATTGACTTGATCCACAGGATATGGGAGCACTAAGAGGCACACCAGGGAATCTTCTGAGTTCCAGACATAATCCTCTTTTCATTCATATTACATAGTAGTAGTCTAGTTGCCTCCTAAAATTCAAGATCAATCACCCCAAATGGTACATTATTTGCCTGATAATTTATTGACATCTGGACTCAGAAAGTCAGGTGGCATTCTCAACTTCCAGTTTAAAGTAACACATTGTGCATTCTATGATGGGAGCATTTTGCTATTGGAAATTAAGACCACTAGGTCTGCAAAGCTCACATTTGGGGGAAGAGGAAGTAAAAATTTATTAATGGATCAATTGGGATGATATTGAGAAATGTTATTCACATTGATAACCTTGATTTCTGAACCTATAAATACTAACTTAAGAGATATAATTATATATATATAATTACAAAATTATATATATTATAAAATTATATTATATATTATAAAATTGGCCAACCCAAAGTATGGCAATTGTAGAGTTGGCTTCTTTATATAAATTCTAAAAATGATTATCAGAAAGCATTATTTTTGCTTTGATTAAGAGTGGTACAGCTTGAAATGCTTACCTAATAAGCTATCCTGTTTCTATTTCAATTAGATAATTTCTATCTTGTAATTGATATGACAAAATGAGAATAATTATTTCATGAATAATGCTGATATTGAGGAAATGAAAGCAGTATACTGGAATGGAAGGGCTTCTGTTGTAAAGATAGATGACCTGTGTTAACATCTTGGCCTTGCAATGTACTAGGAATCATCTCAGAAGATTAGTTAATGTCTATAATGCTAAACCTTCCCATTGTCAAATGGGTATAATAATAACCTCACAGATTTTATGAAAACTAGATGAAATATGCATAAATCAGATTATACTATGCACATACTAAACATTAGCATACCAATTTTGCTTTGAAGTTTTCCATAAATGATTCAGGCTAACATATAATGTAGTAATGAAAAAATTCATAAAACAAATAATTTCATTAAAAATGAATTCTAGAAATTAAATTTTGCTGTTTATACTATGCAAGAAGTACTGAAACTTTTTGTTTTGTGTATCTGTTGTTCATTGGAAGAATTCCATTTTATTTATTTACCAAGTAATTTTTAAAGTGATATTTTGTAAAACATATGCCATATACATACTACTGTATCTTATGGTTTATTTTTCTACAGTATTTATATCTGAAAATATGAGAGAAATTCATGTACCCTAGTTGTATTTGGTCATTTATTTTTCATCAGTTTAAATATACACTGTTTAGTTTAAATTTAACTGAACTGTATTTTAACTAAAATCAATGGATTTTTGGGAACTCCAATAGTGAATTAAAGAAAATATGTTATTTGTCCAATCTCTAATAAACTAGTGGTCTGAATGCACAACCAAATGTTGATTTTTTTTTTTTTAAGGAGAGGTGTATATTGTCATTTATCATGATTAACAATACGAGTTTTGAACTATTCTTTCTTTTTTATTTTAACTTCAAATATCTTAAATCATTCATAAGAGCATAGTCAAAGATATCTACATTCATTTCATATTCATTGTCTCTAATTATTTATATTACAATATCTAACTAAAACATACTGTATAAGTTCCAAAAATAAATCTCTTTATACCATGTTTAAATCACTTTCATCTTTATTCTAAGTGTTCAGATTTTTAAAAAACACCTGTTTGCTTTATTCTCAGTTAATATTTATGAGACTAGACCTTGAAAATATCAATCCTTTCAACTGTTTTTTAGAAATCTATGGTAAAAAGCAATAATTGTATAGAAACATTCTGAGATTTTAGTTGTAAATTGATGGAAGATAAAAGAAGTTATGATGACAATTATGCAAATGAGTGTAGCAAATTAGCTTGCCAGGGTATTTGTTTCAGGAATAATTTTAAAAGCAACAGGAAAACAACTGAATTAGAGATGGACTTGTTTAAAAACACAATACCATCTGTCATTGACATAAATGACTTTCATTCATTTGATCATCATCAATCTTTATTTTTTTAATTACTACTGATTTACTCAATTGTCTTCTGTATTGTATACTTATTGAGTTAAAAATTAAGCTTCTCAAATATTGCTTAGTTGAAAGACAAAACATTTGGAAAAGTTAAACCTTTCATATATAATAGGATAGTAACCACCCAGTTGAGTATAACTAATTTTAAAAATATATTAATGTCTGCAAATAAAATAAAAATCTGATAAAAGTCTGAAGTTTTTCTATTAATATTTTCTGCATTTCAAAATATTTCATATTGTGTCTCTACTCATTTCACATAAATCATTTCTAATTTATTTAATGGCATGTATTAAGATGCTATGAAATTTTAAAAATAAGCTGTATATGAGAAGCAATGAATGTTTGTATATTTGAATATTATATGCAAGACAGAGCATAAAAGTAAATGGGAACGTTTGGACACAATAAATATGTAAAAGTGTAGCCTCTGTCATCACTCTATTAATAGTTCCTATATCAAAAATATGTCCATTTTATCTAATTTAAATATGTGATAAGTTTGTATTCTATAAGTAATAAAAAGATAAAAAAGCATTCTGTAAGAAATCTATAGAAAATACACAAGAAAACATTAACATAATAGAGTAAATACTTCATGTAGTAAGAGGTTAGAATAATTATCAATAAAAGATCAAAAGTTTGTGAAAGGTAGTGCTAATAATAACTCCTTAGTAAATATTAGCACTCTTTATATGCTTTATATACATGTTTTCATTTGATCACATATTATGGTAGGTAGTATTGTGTTCTCAACTAAACCGATGGGGAAAATGGAGCATAAATCAAATTGCTCAAATTTACACCACCACTGTAGAACCACTATCTTGATTTCTCCCACAATGAATAAAGGGTAAAAGTAGCAACACGCTAAAGTTAAAGAAATGTCTCTCAAAAAAGAAGTTAGATAGGATTTTCTCAATCTAGCCAGAGTATACCTCTCCAGAAAGTATCAGCTGAATATGAGCAAAAGGTTAAGAGTTACATTGAACCTAGGGAAGTCTAATCCCTTTAACTTAAAGAATGCAGACTATTTTAAGAGCAGTGTAGTCCTTAGAAGCATTTATTCCTTTGTCTGCTTTCTTAATCAAAGAAACAATTACTGCTGCCCCTTTTATGACTATGGAGGATGTAATTGGGATTATTGTCCAGGGATATGTTTATGAATATGTTCTTTCAATCCAAAAATTTCTTCCACACTCCCAGAGTACAGATGAGGTTTCCCCACTTCTTGTCTACAATGTGAAGCTTCCCCATTTTTCCTTGATGCCTCTGATCTCTAAATACAGAACACACACACACACACACACACACACACACACAGTTCATTTCATTACTCTTCAGATTTAGAGCCATGTAAATTCTCCACACAGATGTCTTAACATTTGTTAACATCTGTTAATATGTCTGATGTTGATGTATTTGTCTGGTAGTTAGAAGAATATATATGGAGTTGTAGAATATTTCCCTGTATCTCAACAATGAGAAAAAAGATAATTGTAAGAAAGTGTAAATACAAAGTCTTAACAGAGACAACAAAATGAAGCACAATTTTAATGTGGTTATTTCTGATGTCCTAAATATGAGTGAAGATGATTTTGATTGTTCTAGACTTTGTATATAAAAAACATAAAGCTTTGCTTTGGTGTCTAGAAACTGAAAATCTCTAGTAACAATGTCAACATTTTTGTTAATGATTTGTAATTACAAAATCCTGTACCACTAAATATTCTGCTAGGAACAGACATGACTAGAAGATGAACTGGAAAATATATGAAGAATAGCATCTTCATTGCCACTAATTAGTGCATTTAAAACAATAAAGGTCTGATATTTCTATTCTATTGTGTCTTTTTTAAGTTACTTGTCACAGAACAATGAAGTGACTATCCTCTGCTATGTATTAGTGCTAGATAAGCACAAATATAACACAAAACACATGAAGAAAGCTAGATAAAATGAGAAAAACTTGAAAACAGACTTGTTAAGAAAGTATATGCCTTTGGGTTTTTGTTGTTTTAATTTCAATTAGAGTAAGATATGGACAAAAAAGAGGATGATAGACAATAATGATACTGATAATTATTTTAAAATCATGAATCAATGGGTTAAGAAAACACAAAACTTTCAGGCTGACCATAGATCTGAGGCTCATATGAGAGACAAAGGAAAGGGGTCAAAATAGGGGAGGGGAAGCACAAGGGACTATGGTGATGGATCATGGTGATATAGTGGTGAGAGAATTATGAGGACTATATCTGAGGTGATAAATATACAAAAAAAAAGCAATGTAAGAAAATTTTAAAAATAAAGTAAAACAAAAATAGCAGCATGAGTTCTATAAAACTACCGATCTAATAACTTGAAATGAAAAACTACCGTAGAATTTTTGAAAAAAAGGGAATTACAGTTTTAATTTTCAGGACAGTAGAAGAGGTGTGATCTACTACTAAATAAAATGGTAGATAAAAAGAAGAGAATATATAATTGTACAGATTCTTTGGTTTATTTGGACTTACAGCAACTACTATATGAAGCAATCTGGCTCTCACACACACCAATCTCTCAGGAACCATGAGTCAGTCAAATGAGAATTGCCACTAGTGGCCACCATCTGGAAACAATAGTGAATCCTGGAGGAATTGGAGACAAGTGCTCTTGCTTAGGAAGAAATTGGTTGAGGCCAAGGGGTGTAATTGTCTGGTTCCCTAATTTATCTTCTCATAACAGCACCCTTTAGATAGATGCTGAATCACAGCACTAAGCATCACTTCAAGAAAGTAAGTGCTTAGCTGTGGATCACAGGGCAGATCTGCTTTGATGCTTAGGGTTTGCAGACTGGTGAATTGGAAGCTTGAAGTTTCGACATTCAAGGAAACAACTTTGATAGAAGCCTTGGGGCTGAAATATCAAGAAAGGACTTCTAAGAATCAATTGATGATAAAGGCTCTATCCTGTTTTAACTCACTTTTATGTATGTGAAAAGAATGGCACCAATTATTCTGTTTGCTAAGCTGTTTGGTTGTTCCTGGTGCAGGATGCCCATATGCCATAATAGCAATACTAACCCACAGAGACTTGTCAAATTAAACTATTAGTGTAAGGCAGAAGAAAAAAAGCAAGAAACCTTAGAACCTACAGAAAATGTGTTCACTTAATAGATGGAATCAAAAGTACACTCAACTGTTTTGGGAAATGTATAAAAATTAAGGTTAAAGTTGTTCTCAGATTAAATAGTATGAAGTAATACAAATACTTGTAAATAATGAGAATTTTCAAAATCACATCTACTGGCTTTAAAATTCAAAAGAAATATATTTGGGAACACTAGAATGAATATTCAATGAATAAAGAAACTGAAGTATAAATTTATTTGAATCTTCATTGTTATACTGCAATATTTCTTCATAAATATTAGTGAATGCTGTGCTAAAAGTCTATGAACTTTAACCTTATATCTTATATTATGCACCTTAGTTATGTACCCCAACATCATATCACTTTAATATTAGTGGTATTATATTAAACAACATATTGAAATGTCAGATATTTGCAAGAATTTTCTCAAATATAGACACAGTTTGGTGGTTTGTCAAAAAAAGATTAGATTTAGCTATTTTTGAGGTCCTTTCCAACCTTAGCTTTACAAGATATTGGACACCAAATGACAACAATTATATCATTCAATTTTGTAAAATGTCCGAAATATTGCTTTTGAAGGATCATGCTATATTTCATGTTTCTTGATGGTTATTTCATAAATATCTATAGGACATGTTATGACTCCAAGAAAATATGTCTTTAGATGATAATCATAAAAAGGAACAAAATTTAGAACTCTTGCAGATATAGTTAATTTCTTCTAATTAAGTGGAATGTGACAGCTTGTTAGGGGAAAGTCATATATAGTAGATCTTAATTTCTAAATTTAACTCACTTAAATTAAAGCTAATATTATAGTTGAATTTTTACAAGAGCACATAATAATGACAAGTGGAATTCTTACATGTGAATAAGAAAACAGCATCTCTTTCACCATAAATCCTAAATTTTATGCAAGACAAGAAGATAATGATGCTAACTTTTAAAATAAGCAAGTAAAAATAATGAAAAATAATTTGCTCCATAGATCAATTTAAGTAAATATAAACAAACATAAGTTAAAACTCTTATTGACATTTTTTGTATATTTGAAATATTGACATTTTTATATATATTTAAAATGTTGAAACTTCCTTTCTACTACATCAAACAATAGTGCTAGAAAAGGATTGATAGACTACTTTACACATGAAAGAATAGGGACCCTGTATGAATATTTAAAAATAAAATTTCTTTAACTTATGTAAGTTATAGCACTTCGGTTGCTTCTATTAACATTTATCTGAATCATTTTTCCTATAATAACTTGTGTATCCTTCCATCATAGTATTTAAGATTTTGTAATAAAGCTGGGTGTTCAGCTTTCATTTATTCACTAGATTATAGGCTGCTTGAAGGCAAGATAAATATTTGATTCATTTTTAAATGCATAACTCCCAAATGTAGTCTCTACAGTAAAGTATAAAATTAAAACATATTGATTCCCAAATAAACAATTTATGCAATACATTATATATTGTGCTACAGGCATATGAATGAACAGTCAAAATGTACAATTGCAATTTGGGATATTTGATGTTAAATATTATGTCATATTTAAATTCAGTTATGACATTTTTGGTCTACTTTGCTTGTTTAACTTTACATTCACTGCTGAATTAATTATTCTCAGTTCATGGCACATCAGGTGCTTTGATTTATAAAGGCTTCTTTCAATTTTAGAACTTTAATTTAATTTTAATAGAAACTATTTTTATTACCACATGTAATGTATGAGAATATGGTTTACCAGCAAAGACTTTAATAACTCTTGGTTTTTAATGATCATGTAGATAAATATTGTATCTTATGATATTGATATGGTTTTGATTCCAATTTTATAATTGAAATGACATCAAACTTCTTTTCAAATATTCAAGGGATATTTACATTTTTTCTGAGCATTATCTATTTATCTTCATCCCAGCATGATAGTCTTTTAGTTTCTCTACATTCTTTTCTCTAATGGATATCTTAATACTAAATATCCAATAACTGTGAACATTTACATATTCTCAAAATAATGCATGACCCCCTATTTTTCCAAACTGGTATCTCTCATACCCAACACCTGATGATTCTTTAATCATAAGGATACCTATATAACATAGACATCCTACCACCATGCAATGGACTTCACTCTACTATGCTTTTCTTTTGTTGTTAACCAGGTAAATTTCCAGACACTACTAATTTACTCTGTCACATACACCATCTTCTTGATGAACTGAATGAATCACTTCCAAGTTAGAAAATACCAGGCTCTATTAAATAAAATTCTCCACTTACTCTGTTTGAATCTGTATAGTTCATCACTAGATATAAACAAATAACCATGTTGACTGATCAACAATCAAAACTATGAATGTTAATGCAAGTGTTTCCTTAATGCTACTTTTTGTCCATTGATTCAAACAAAATATATAATGCCCACATTTTTTTTTCAATTCCCCAATACTTTCTCCCAGATTCTTACTCTGAACTGGTAACATAATTTCTTTCTTTTCTAAGAAATCCAGTAGTTCAAAATTATCACATATATTCATCTACCTGTGCCTCGACAATGGTAGACATCATCTACCTTATCTCATACTGCTCTGGAAAACTTTATATGCTCCTTGTTGCAGTTAAACTTTCATTTTCACAACATATCTTATTTGCTCTGGCAGTCTCTCCAGCTAATGCTCTGTTTTTGTTTTTGTTTTTGTTTTGTATTACTAGTTTTTCTGCTATGCTGATCACTATAATCATAAGCATGCAATCCCTCAGAATAATGAACTTGTTTTTCAATTGTAAATGAACTCTACATCATCATTAAGTGTAATGGTTAATTTCTAATTCTCATCTTACTATCAGCAACATTTAGTATCCCTCTCTTCTTGGAACAATTTCTTCACTTGACTTTTGAAATTCATTACTCTCTTGAATTCTTTATCAAATTCCTTTCCTGGTTCCGCATACACTTGACATTTTAATGTTGGAATGCCAACAAGACTTGTTCTCCATGTTTCTCTTTTCTCACAACATTTACTTATTGCATCTCATCCTTTCTCTTCACTTTAATAAAATTGATATGGTAACAATTTCCTAACTAAATCTCAGTATAAAACTTTCATTTGAATGAACACTCAGACACACACACATTTTATATATAATCTTTAACCTTTGATGTCCACTAGAAATTTTATATTATATAATTAGAGATAAATTTCTAGCATAGTCTTCTCAAATTATGCATTTTATCTATACTGCTTTGTCACATGTATCTACATTTAATCCAAGGGTTGAACATCATCAGATAATTCCAAAAAAGATTTCAGACCTTTCAAATGCTCTTAAAATTCTGGAAAATATGGTTAAATTTTAAGCAAGTCAGTCAACTCCTCCTGCAAATTATTGTGCACATAAAAATTTGTGAGAAATAGCAATATATGTTTGCTAAGTTATCCTCCCAACATTAGAGTATTACAGTAGATATGAGATGCAATTTTGTTATGCACACATTACTACAATTATTTATCTTCAGGATTATTCACAAGTGTTAGGTACTTATATGATAACTATCAATAGTAAATTAATTTTAAAAATATATACCAGTCATGAATGAAACATTTTAATACTTAAATACTAAGAACATAAGAATTAGCCAATAATTTTTTTGATTAACGGTTATAGAAGTTATGCAGTAGAGGGCTACATAATAAAGTATAGCAGTTATCATAAAATATATATATATCACTATACATATATTAGTATATTAAAAGTCAAAAATTGAAGAATTCTTGGCTGAAGGTATTCTATTACCACAGAAATTGAGAGGAAACATTCATAATATTTTTTTCTATGTAAGAAAAATCTCAAAGAAACTTATTCTAGAGAAAATTTTCAAAAATCCAAATGTTTTCCAGAAAGTCATTTTTGTTGAGATTGCACCACAAAAAAATATAATTAAACTGATAATTTGGTAAAATTAATTTGCACAATGAAATTAAATCAGTTATTTTAGAAAGGAATATAATATTCATTCATTCAGGACAATAATTTAACATTAACAACTAATAGCACTAACAAGATGAATTAATTTGCATATTTATTTTATTGTAAAACCAAATTATATGCAACAATGAGAAAAAATTACTCATATCAAACAAACTATTGCTGGCAAAGAAAAAATACTACTCAGCATAAAATTTGAAATATAAACTCACCAGGTCAAAAAATAGTATAGGAGATAGATGTAAATAGAATATTTTTTTCAAAAATCACAGCAAAAGAAGAACTAATTGAAAACCAATAAATTAAGTACAGTGCAGCAGGCAGTGTCTAGCTAACTTGGCCTATACATCAATAGGTCATTCTCAGTTAATTAAGTGAAGGCATAATCAGCTTAATTTATGTAGTTCATGGAAGTTAATGATACCATAGTACAGTACCTGACGTTTGGCCTCCCTGTATAACTTGCTTTATATGTTCAGTTCATTCTGTTGTTCTTCAGAATGGGCATTTTATTTTTTTACCTCACCTCTGATGCTTGCATTCCTGAAGAAAATGAGACATTTAACAATTTAAAAACAAGATACAACCTCACCTAACAAAAGTTATTTTTAAATGATCTGATGTTTCAGTGAATCTCTCTGTGTTACATAAACAAGAACTGCAATAATATGCAGAAATATTCTGAAATAAAAGCAATAATTAGAATAAGATTGGTATAAATATCTATCTTATACATATATAGATATTAAAATATTACCCAGTCTAGAAAATTTTGAAATGATATGTAAACATTTAATAAATAAGGATGAGCTTAAAAATGTATGAATTCTTTGATAGATTTGTAAGTTGTGTCACATTTCCACACTAGATTTTATGCATATTAGCGGGCCACCTCTTTCTCAGAGAGTTTCTTTCCACTGTCGCTGTAGCTCAACTTCTCTTTTCTGAAGCTGCAAGTTTACACACAAAGACAAACCACAATGTCAACCAATTGGACCTCACTTAAGGAACCTAGGAGATCGATTTGTAAAGCAAAGAATGAACAGGACCCTATTTCTGAAGTAGGTTGCTCAAACTGCTCTTTCATTAAAAGATGCTCTTTCTTATTGATTTTGGCTTAAGTAATGAGAAAGCTTATCCAAAAATCTTTAGCATTTGGGCTCAAGTTAAGGAAATCAATACAGTCATTTCCCATTTGAACTGCATATGTGAGTTTTATGTACGAGAGACAAGACAAAGCCAAATTCAGATAAATCAATAGTATTGTCAATAGAACATGAAACTGACAAATGGCATTTTTCAGCAATTAAAGAGAGTTGTAAACATGCAAAGGCTAATCAATTACATTGTTTTCCCATTAACAGTTTTTAATTGGTACAAAAGTTATATGTGAATGTGACTCTCTAGGAATGAGGAGTAGAGAACCTACTTCAGCATCAATGGGGCTATTAGACTAATGCTTTAAGAGCACACAGAAAACTTTACATCTATTAAAGTATAGACTATAATTAGGCAGATTATATTTGAATATTTAGTAATCTACATAAAGCTGTGAAAATATTTTATAAACATGGCTAAAGTACATAAACTGCAGCCTATCTTTGGAATATGCTATTTCAAACAGTTCCAAAATTTTAGTGGTTTTATAACAGTTGTATGTCTATTAAAAAAATCAAAATAACTTGTATTTAATTAAAATAAAAGTCTTATTCCTGAATTTGAGAAATTAAGTCTAAGTTAAATCATTGCATTTCTTCCATATTCTCTAAAAATGTTTTTAATTTATACATAAAGGATTTTAGCATTTATTCAATGGCTTTTTAAAGTGTTTAGTATCAGTAATAACCTGCAATAAAATACTGAGCCATTATGATTTGCCATTACCCTCAAGTATTCAATAAAATTGCAGTAAAGAGAGCCAAACATAATTCATAACATGCCACGATAGACATATCATTACAATGCAGATAAAACCTTTGTTTTTAATAAAAAATGATATAACAAAAGTAAAAGGTTAATTGAAAAGCAAAATAAACTACCGAATTTAGTGAGGGACATTACCTAGATTAACAGAAATCAATGAAATCATTAAATCAATTAATAACTTAAAACTCCATTCAGACTAAGATAAACTCTGTGGCTATTAGAATGCGGATACAAGGCTACAGAGACATATCTATTCTGACTGGGTAATTTCCTCTTCTCTGTAACAGTCTTATAATATATGCAACTGGCATTCTGTAGAACCCCATTTCTTCTTGTGAGACAAGAAATCTTTCATGAATTTTTCTATCTATGCTAAGTGAATCATAAGAACCACAGTCTTTACAGAAAGGGATGTATTTCCCCCCAGTGTCCAGGATATAAAAGGAGCCATTAAAGCATCAATAGTATTAATCAGAGTCTCATAATTGCTCAACCATTTCCCTGGACAGAAAATGTGCAGAGTCTTATCCATTCTCTAATTATAGATGTGAATGTATATATAGTAAAGACAGGCATATATATATGTATATATGTATACATATATATGTATATATATACATACACATCAAGATTCAATTTGTAATATAAGTGCATTCAGTTACATGAACAGCACGAAGTTTTTGTAATAAATGTTATTACTTTACCCGATGCACAAAAAGAATGTAAAACTCTAGAAGTCAAAACTTAAAGTAATGTTAGGAAACAATGAACAAAGGGTGCTTTAATCTTAACCTTAATTCAAAGCTTCAGCCTTGATCTAAAAGAAGTTTGTATCTTAGTCCTCCAAACACACACACACACACACACACACACACACACAAATGATATTTTAAATCTCTTTTAAGTCTTCATTGTCACCAACTTCACATACTATGACTTCATGACCATATATCATTTTGGTCTTTTCTCATTCATACTAAAAGCAAAAAATAAACTAGTGGTCCCTACTAATCATCTTAGAATAATTTATTATTTTAGATAAAAAATGTGTATTTCATAAGGGAAAAATTTGATCTTAAGGAAAAGAAAATTTTACTCATGACTTTAATCTCTAGCTGAGAAGATATTATTATCATATCCTAAATAAATATCATTCAAACAATGAAAAACTGAATTTGAAAGGGAATCTGATGAATAATATTATGGAAGAATGTTCTATATAAATATCTAAAAATATAAATGAACAACTTGTAAAATTTCATAAGAAAATAGTACAGCTAAATGAAGTTGTATAATCTAAAACAAAAAAATCCATACTCATATATCAGTAAAAAAGCATCCTAGTTTAAAGAAATGATATAAATCTTGTAAAAATAAACAATAGAAAAAATTTACAAAGGCAACAGAAAAATTTAATAAATAATTGTAATATTTACAAAACACTGAAACTGAATTGCAGTGAATTCTAGAGACAGGTAGATCTTGTTTTGACATTTCAATTGGGTCATTTGCTCTTTGTGGTAACTTTGTACACAATTTCATTTTTCCCTGAGAGTTTTTTTATTTGTATAAAGAACAGAAAAATATATCAACCTTCCCATGAAGTTATTGTGCCAATTATATTAGATGATAAGTGCATTTGTTACAGTGCCTTGCTGTATATTAGGCTTGTGCTTAATGCTTCATCACTGTAAATCAATTAATTTAATAAGTAATGAATTTTAATTCTATCATAGTGCAAAATTTAAATACTATACTGAAATTCTAAATATACTGCTAGTCATTTTATGTAAATACAACTGAATTTTTTTCCTGTAACTACAAAAAAGGTTCTAAAATAACACTGCTAACAATGATTGAGATTGCTATGGAATAATTGATCATTCATTGATTAAACAAACACATGTTAAACACCATTTACTGGACCAGGATTTTTAATTTAACCTATATTGAGAGAATTTTTTAAATTACAGCCATTAGCCGAACTATTTTTTCATAGCTAGGTATTACAAATCAAGTGCTATAACAGTGTCAAAAAATATTTTGTGAAGCACCATTATCGTAAGAACTAAAATCAGATAACTTCAATCTCTTTTTTGCTTTCTGGCTTTATCCTGAAACAGAGGTCACCAAAGCTGAATTCAAGAAAAATCAAAGTTCAAATTTCACTTAAAACAATAAGTATATACCTATGAACCACACTCTAAATCAAATTTGAGTTTCTTCTGCAGAATGCAAAAATAATTCCTGTCTTTCTCTACTCTCAGAGTTTGAATTAAAACTCCAGGGAGAATAATCTGAAAACCTTATAACCTTTAAATGACTATGGCAATATATGCTCTTGCTCTTATTATTTTCAAAAGGCTATATATAAGCAGCCATTCCTATTTTTATTATCCCAACTACACTGAGTACAAATTGCTGGAAGACTATCCATGGTTTCTCACCATTCTTTATACTGCTGTTCTCCCTTGACATACTACTCTTAGGCCTAAAAATTCTCCAGTGAAACTCTCTTTTACCGTCTCCAGTCCATTCACCTATTGATTCAAGTTTCATTTTTCATGTACACCTAAATTTTCCTGTTATCTCTCTCAAAGAACATTTCTACTGTTAGGTAACTTCTTTTTCATTTGTTTCCTGTACTATTGCATGGAGAGTTTCTGGGAATAAGAAGTGTTTAATATTTGTTTTTGTATATTTAGCATGAGAAATAAGTATGTAAATGTTGATTGGATTGTTAAATGGATTAATACTATTTTTGAAAGGAAATGTTTAAAGGGTTTCTGTATACTACACACTCTGATGAGTAGTTTATATAAAAACAAACAAAGAAACAGACCATATTCTTCAATCATTCCATGATTTATCTTAGTTTAGCCAAATGCTCATATTTACAGATTCAGAAATTTTGTCTTTTCAATATCTAAGAAAGGTTAGGTTTTGGTTTACTGATGAGAAGCAACTAATCTGATATGAGACCAAAGATTGTGACACAATACTGATGTAACTATTAACATATCTAAAAAGTAGAGAAATGTTAAGTAGGACAAAATATTTCTTTCCATTCTTTCATGATCTTAACTTAAAACGCTATTATATCAAATTTGCTTTCATTCAACAAATATGGGCACATACTGTATAGTAAGTGCTCAAGGTAAATGGACATGTTATGGAGTTTATATTCATTGACAATATATACTTTACACTGTTTCAAGTTATATCATCTTTGTAACAACTTTGTAGATTTGTCATTATTACCCAAATTTATAGACATGGAAACTGAGACAAAGAGGGATTAAAGTAACTGGTTCAAAGTTGAAGTTTTTAAGAGCTGCAGTCTGATCCAGGTTATCTGTACAATGAACTTGAAGTCCAGATAAGTGTATTCTTGCATTAGTGTGTGTTGTATTATAATTACTATGTTACAATGATTCATGCATTATTCTAATTTTTGTTTAAGTGTATGTTCATAAACGATGTCACTCAGTCTATTGAGATATTATAAATGATGATACATAACTGTCTATCATGACCCTGGACCACTGGCTCTGTTCCTTAGGGCCTCTCTGTAATGCTGCAGATAGACTGATACAGTCCTGCTTCCAGTCCTCTTTTATATTCATCCATCAAAAGCACCATTACCGCATGCCTTGTAGGTATAATTATTAAGTCAGCTACAGTCCCTCCACATGAATTGCTGGTTAAAATTAAAAGGCAGTTCACTTCTACACTTCTCCCAAAGTAAAAGATCTGTTCTACACTTCAGTTTTTAGGATTTAGCTCATTCTCAGTTTCCAAGTTTAGACTTGTAAGAGGTCCTATTCATTGGCTATATGGCTATTCCAAGAACTAAAACCAGAAATAAACCTTTATATTATGAAACCATATCATGTCAGGAGTTCAACAACAAAGACAAAAAAATGTGTTCTTTAGAAATTTTTAAAAATACTTTTAAATGCAATATATGTTCTACGAATATTGCATATTTATTTCTTATTATTTATAATATACTTAAATAGCACTACACCAGGTATACAGATGCTGCATAGTATCTAAATTAAAAATGTCAATTAAAATGCTAGCAACATTTAAAATTTGCTACAGAAAAAATGATTAAAGATCTCATTTTTGAGAATTCTTTAGATGTATGTGTGTATTTTCTCTTTTAGTAGCTCCCTGTGTTTCTTTGCTCTTCTTTTTTCTTAACATATGTTAGTCCCATTCAATTTCCTTCTTGGTACTCCACTAACACTTCCTCTCAATTCTAACTTAATCTCCTATCTTCTTTCCCATTAACCTTTAATATACACGCTTGCTATCTCCTCTTTACTTCCTATCTGGCCCATTCATCTCTCATTTCTTTCCTAATATAATAGATGTGAGAAAGGAAACTTGATACTCTATAAAACAAATACAGAAATTAAAGTCTCAAAGATTAGAAACCAGAATAACTCAGTTGCATCACTTGAATATAAATATATTTACATATCTCTTTTCCTCATTTTTTTCACCTTGTTTTTCTAAATCATTATTTAAGAGAAAGAAGAGATTCTAATTTTTAATCTCTTTCAGCTCCATCAACTGTAATTTCTCTAAACTACATTTGAAATAACTTGTTCAAAAGATTAAGTGTATCTGGTATTTGTTGTCTGCTATCTAGCAGAGTGACTTCCACAGAGTAGGACTTCAATGAGCGTTTGGTGAACAGAACTGAAGTAGGCTTAATAGTTGATAGGAAAATAAATAGATAAATTAAAGGAGAAACTACTGTTCACCAATAGCTGTGGTGAGAACTACAAAGAACAAGTGATCAGTACTCACAATTTTATCCTGCTATTTCTTTCACTCTTCTGCTTGATTAACTTTTCCTCTTTTTCTTAGGATACCTTCTCAGATGTACCAGCAACTGTTTGAGGGTCATGATTAAGGTATCTCAAAAGTTCAAAGACTCAAATAGCTGATACTGTTTGCTTATTTTAAATCCTTAAATAAAAAATAAAGTGACCCAAATCTGACACAGCCTAAAAGGAAAATTTAAATGTAAAGCAATTTCCAATGATCTTTTTTTTTTTTTTTTTGCATTCCTATCACACCCAAACATTTAGATTTAGTGCAAATTTTAGTAATTGTCCCAAATAAATCTTCACATACTCTTAATATAAACTTCATTTCAAGGCATGTCAGAAGTGCAAGTAATACTGTTTCATGGATAGCAGTGGTTTTTCAAATTAACTGACATATTCAAAAGTGAGTTGTGTCAGAGCTGAGATATGCTCAACTAACACTACCAGAAAAGGCTTTTATTGCCAGGAATATTTTTTCTCCATTATGCACTATTTGAGATTGTAAGATGATTGATAAAATAATTATGTCAGCATTACAAATAATTACTCATTAAATTTTTCTGTATTCAGAGTGAATTTCACTTCAGAACTTAATCCAATCAAATCTAGAATTAACACACAGTTTAAAAGGAGACAGAAAGCAATATACAGGTATTGCTTAGTAAATAAATGAACCAATTTAATACTATAGAATGGAAACCCATATGTGGTATAGTGGAGACCAAGTGGAGGGTTGGACAATAGCATAAAATATACAAAACCGAGATTGATAGCATTAAACGGCAAAGGGTCTGACAAAGATCAGGAATAAAAAAAGGTTGAAGCAGGCAATTCATTCTCAAAGTGAACTATTGCCAAGTTTTAAATAGACTGGGACATCCAAGTGGAAATCCTTGAAGAGACAGTCTCTGTACTTGTCAACTGACAAAGAAAATTTGTCTACATCAAAGAAAACTAGTGGCATGGTTAGGTGCTTAACCATTACATGAGTTGAGGCTCTTACTGAAGGTCTTACTCCATGATCTACTTAGTCATCTATATTCTTAAGTCATTTCACTTGACTGTTAGGGAACTTTTATATTGGTGACATTAACACCAATGATCTCTATTCCTATTGTATCCTTCATCTGCTAAAAAGATATTGTATCTTAGATTTAATGATTCTTTTTTTTTCCAAGTGTGAACTTTTTAAATTCTTTTTTAAATAATAATATATATATATACATATATTTCACATCTTTGTATTCCCCGGGTTTAGTGATTCTTGCTATCACATACTCCTTGCTTAGTAGTTTTTTTTTGTTAATCATAATATTATGATGGATCAAATACATCAGAAACATGCTTTATTTACATTCATATATGTATTATTCCCAATTCTACTTGTTTGTTGTTACTCCATTCTTCCAAAAGAACTTTCTTTTTTTTCCAGGAACAAACCTTCACATAATAACTATATATTTTTTTGAAAAGTTTGAAATTCACTGTAAATGGAACTTACCTTACTCAAGGTAAGGTAAATATTTTTTAAAATTTTGACAAAACTTTTGAGGATAGAACCATGTATGCTGGAAAAAATAGTTTAGTTCCATTTTCAAAAGACAATCAAGAAAGAATTTATTATATGACATGATATGCCACATATAAATATTATAAAAACTTTAAGCAATCATCATTATAAACTGCAGATTCAATTATTCAGTATACTTATTTATTATATTTATAAAGATTACATATATAAAACATTCTTCATAGATTGTTAAAGAGAGCTAATTAGACTAACTCTGAATTTCATGCTCAGAAGGAAAACAAAGAGCAATTTATGGAGTAGCATGTTTGAAAAGGCACCACTGAACATTCCAGTAGTAGGATAACATACAATCAATGGTGAGGAAATAGGAAGAAAATAATCTATTTGATTGACACATAAGTTCTAATGTAATAGATTATCAGAATCTCCTTCAATGTCCAATTTTACAATTCTCTGTTATGACGATATTCTCCCATCCCAGGAAAATATTTAAATCATCTATTTCTGTTGTACAATTTCACTCAAATGAAAATCAAAAACCATATTGATATTGTTCTGCTATATATTTTTCATGTTTTTTCTCTGAGTACTAATATATGCCTATAAAACATATTGATAAAATGTTTTTAAAAGGTAAGTCCCAAGTAAAACAAAAGAAAATTACCATAAATTTCAAATTCATGCTTGTTAAATGTGAAAATCCTTGAATTTCTTTTTCTTATTTTTTCTAGCTCATAGAAAAGGAGGAAGGAATTTCAGAATGATCAAGAAAGACATAGTAATTGATTAAACGTGGAGTCTAAAGAAGGAATTGTTTAGGATGTTTCTCAAATGTCTGCCTTCAATAATTGGATGAGCGTAATTTCTGACATCAATAAATACCAATGACATTCTGATTAAATTTCCACTCTGGAAAAGTCAAAACTATATGGACACAGAACAGATCAGTGGTTGCTAAGGGTTAGGGGTGGAAAATAAGTTTAATAAAAAGGGCAGCATAAGGGAATTTTTAGGAATGATGAAACCATTCTGCTTATTGATTATGGTATTTTTTAATGCTTTTGTTCAATGGTAAAATTCACTCAACTTTACATCACAACAGTGAATTTTAAAATAGGTTAAATAAAGAATAAACAGAAATAACCAGTGTTCTATAATGAGTTATTTTAAATGAGAATTATATCTTAAGATTAGGAAGTTTCAAAATTTTACAGCAAAATTGTGGTGAAAATTAGTAGGGCATTAAAATTATAATTATGCTAGAGTAAAAAAATAAAATTGTAGCTAATAGAAAAAAATGAAGTAACAATATTAAATTAAAAGGAGAGAGCTATATACTAAGGATGACATCACCTAGCCCTTTCCTAGGACATGTGTTTGAAAATTACTTCTGCATTCCTACCCTACACATTTGTAAAAGGTCATCTTCCAGATACTGGTCTCAGTTGCTTCTGCTCTACTTGTTTGATTAGCAGTATGCTTACTGATGAATATTAAAAAGTGATGAGAAATGTAACCTAAGGCAGGCAGTTCAGACAAATTTGAGCTATAGCTTATATTTAGGGTAAAAGAATAACATTGACAATAAATTTAGGTCCTCAATGCTGTTGAATGATTTTTTTTTTCTGAATTCATTTTGTCAAAGCACAAATACTCCTGATAATTAGATCAAGAGGGAGACTGATCTTGAAATAAATTCTGCCTTCCACCACCAATGAGTCACCTGCCCTTGCTTCTCATACTTCCTAACTGCTCCAGGATAACTTTCCCATCAGCATTTCTTTCATCAGTGGTGACACTATCACTTACTTTGGAAAACTAGAACTAATAGCATCATTCCCCTTTTTATACTTGTCAAACCAGAATTTAGCTTATTAATTTCTGCCTTCTGTCTCTTCTGACACTATATGTTAACCCTTTTCATTTCTAGAGTCTAGCTCTCTGTGTTCAGGATCAATCACTGGTAAATAACCTTTCAAAGGTCATACTCAAACACTTTCATGAAAATTCTCATCTCTTACTTGCTGTAACTGAAAGTTGGCTGCCCTGTAATACTTTTTCTAAGTAGCTATTTGAGTAACATCTTTTTCACACACTTATATTCTCAGAACCAAAAATGAAATGCTCTCTTTGCTGCTTCTAGATCACTGTTCTTATATTTTATAGTCATCTAAAAATTCCCAATCAATTCTCCCTTATGCTTTCAAAAATTTAGCCCCTTACTCACAGATACTCTCTCCAATTCCACACTTGTCCTACAACTTAGTCATTTCAAGTTCCACATAGAAGTCAATATCCTGACCTCTCAAATCCTTGATCTTATTCAGCCAATGATCCACCTGCAGCAGCTATTCAATAGCCAGGCTATACCTTTAACTTTGACATTTCCAATAATAACAGCCTCTCCATCTCAATTTAACACATCCCACCTTCTGCCACCATATTTTATCTTATCTTTTCAATTCACTCCTTCTGACACCAATCTCTAACAATCTTTGGTCTTCATCAGAACCTTCAATTCACTTATCCCACCAACTTATCACTGCTTATTCCTTTCATGTTCTTCACTCTCTAGATTAAATTTGCGACAGATTATAATATTGAATCTTAGTTTAATTCTTCCCAATTTGAAAAAAATCTTGATTAAATCCAACTTTCCATCAGTTCTACATCATAAACATAATGCTGAATATGACAATATGACTGGAGAAAATATACAATAACTTCAAATAGTTATTTTGGTGGCAAAATTAAGTGGATCAGCATATAAATAATTTACATGTATGAAATGTATTTTCTCATCTAATACCGTAGACAAAATTTTTTCTTCACACTCTCAAAACCTATTCCAATTTTTCACACCCAGATCATGACTCTTCTCCTATTAGAGCATGACTAAGTGTTGCCCAGGATTCACAAACTGCTAAGGGATACATGCTCTAAGTAGAATTCTACCATCTATATGCACAAAATCTTAGTTTGAAAGATTTTTTAATAGTCCCAGTGTGCACAGAGGGAGAAGAAAGAAAAGATATCCCCCATAAACCCCCCAAAACCTACCCATTCCCTAGGGAACAAATGATCAGACAAATTTTGCCACAAGTTTAAGGTAACTTCTGGTAAGGAGCAAAAAATGAAGGGGTAAAAAGATCCTAGAGAGCCGAGATAGAAGGAAAAAGAAAATGCAAAGTATAACACATCAAGATAATGACTTGCAACAACTTCCCATGTGACTCTTCCTGTATCTTTTCTATGTCTCTCCACATCTTTTCTCCCGGGGAATCCTCCAAGGTCTCTAAACAGTGCCAGGGTACAACTCAAAGTCAGAAAAGCAAGAAAGGCTGAGCCCACATGTATTCAGGTATAAGTCACTTACAGGTGTATAATTCCATCAATTCCCAACTACTCCCACCAGTCAAGAAGTCCGATCCATGGCAGGCTGAGAGTTGTAAATCTTGCTTCTTGAGATCACTTCATAATGGGATAAGGGGTGAAATTTGTGGCAAGATCAGGTATGGAATTCATTCAGGACCTCATTCATAGATTGAGTTTACTCCTTACTGTTCCTCTAATTTCCAACTTTCAACTTTAGTGAGAATAGTTGTCTTAACATGAAATTTTCATTATTTCTAGATGCAAGGAAAAGGTAACATAATAAAATTTTCCTGGAAAGTTTTTAAATTCTTCCACCTAGAAGTAACAGACAACTAACATTAACTAATTTATTGGCTAGAAATAATCACAAAGTCTTTGGCAACAAAGATAGGGTAAGTTTACTATTACAAATGCCCATAAATAAAGTGCTATGTCAACTTGAAAAGTTAGGTGTTTAGTAAAAAATCTGTATGTATCAGGAAACATAAAGAAACTAACATTAAATTGAAAAGAGCATAATTACTGAAGTTAATCAACAAGGAACAGGATTTTCAATGAATCTTTAAGACAAAAGCAAGATCTTGGTCATTAAAAAGAAAATGAAATTATTCTAAGTAGAATCATTTTAATAGCCAGCTTTGCTTGTATGATAGTCAATTTCCATTTTAGTGTTTCTGATTAGTGGCTAGAGACTCTGAGCATGACCACAAGTGCAATAATCATATTTGTGTATCCTCCCTGGATTAATGTATTAACTGTTAGTAGTTTATGAACAATTATATTAAATATATAGTTATGTAACTCTTAAAACACATTATTCCAGACCCCTGTAATCTAGTATACAGATTCCACTTTCTCTAATTTTGGGGAGCTTCTCTTAAAAGATCCTTTAAAAATGTATAATTTCTCCAATCATTAGCAATACTGCTTAATATTTTGAGATTTTTTTATGAGGAAAACAATTTAGCTATTACAATAACACAGTTAGCATTATGTAAAGTTTAGCCATAATGGACTTTTTCTTTCTCTATAAAAAGAAATATAGAGTTGTTATAGTTATTCAAATTGGATCCAATAAGTAAACCTGAAACTAAGTTTCCTGTTATATTATTTGAAGTCAAATTAGTAATAGACAATGCTATAATTAATGAAGATCCTTAGTAGACCGCATCCAGAGATTTCATTTTCAGTCTCACTTTTATCATGAGTAAATGGCAAGTCTAAGCAGCTGATTCATAGGGAATATTCTCAGTTGAAAAGTTGAGAAAAACTTGTGACCCCATCTTATTTTATGTTTAACTTTGTTTCTTATAAGATTTGAAGGATTTCTCAACTTTAAAAAGTTATTGCTTCTTGATTACATATTATCAGATCAAGTTTCTAACATATATAGTGAAGATCAGGCACTTATTGTTTACACCATATATTTCCACAGAACTTTGGGAATATTGACTTTATTTTCAAAGAGGAAAAATTATTATAGAAACATTTCCAGTCCTTTTTTCTTGTCTACTAATTTGCTTTATCGACAGTTAATATTGAAGCTGAAATTAAGGTTAAGGGTTAGTTATCTGCTAGGTTTCCATTTCTAAACATTAGTTGCAGATTGGTCTTAAATTTTAGTTATGCAAAAATTTCATTTTTTGGACCAGCAGTTTATGTACATACTATTACTATGAAGTCATAGTATTATCATTATTTTATTAATTACTAATATAAAGCTAAGTGTTTCTTGTTATGGGGATGAAAAAGAAACATGTTGTAACACTTTAAATTTTATTTTCATCAGTCTCACATACTACTATAATGTATATTATACTTTATAATTGATTTTTTTCTTGTAGAAAAAATTTATATTTACTGGAAAATTCTTTCCCTGCGTATGAAAAGGTAGTATATCCTATGTAAAATTGAGTTATTCAGTTTTTTGACTATTTTGTCAGGAGGTTCACAATAACTCTTTCTGAATATAATATTTAAACAGCTGGATTTCAGAGAAAATATGAACATTCTAACAGCTTTCTGTGGACTAACCCATACTCTATTTTCCACATTGACTGGCAGGTATTTGCATTCTTTTGAAGGAAAAAAAAAAGTACATTCAGTATAATAGCTACTCTTTCAGCAAACTGTGTGCTTGAAATGAAAAATAAATAATATTCTTTGTTTGAGTGATTTAAGGTTAATCTGTCACTATTTCTTCCAATGGCATCATATAATCATTCCCCAAATTGGATTTATGACCTCAAAGTATTAGAATCACAGACTCATACAGCTTATCTTCTACTGTTCTCTCTTCCATAAATGAAATTAATAACAAAATTGTCTTATATCCTTTTAATAGATCCATTTTTTTTTAATATTCAAAGTTAAAGACCAGTCTCTTCTACTTGGGAACATTTTTTGACTTATAAAATGGAGCACTAATGTTCTACATGTATTAATCTTTTTAATTAGTTGTGTCTTATAACTGTTTTGTTCTAGTCTTGAATGATTCTTCCTACTTCATAAAGTAGGAAAATGTTTTAGTTTTTGAGGTTGGCCTACTTCTTCCTCACTGGTGACCCCCTAGAGAGCTAAGTAGACTGACCTTTGACAAGATCTTAGAGGAGGATGCTTGACATTTTGGCCTTAGTCTTAAGCTTTAGAATACATTTAAGAATAAAAGAAAAACTTACCTCTATGCTACATAATTTAATGCATTCATTTAGAAGGTAAATTTAATTCAAGGGGAAAATATGTTTACCAGTAGAAATGCTTATATTTGATTTTTTGTGACATATATGTCATTATATATGTGTGCGTGTGTGTGTGTTATATAATGTTATATGTGTTTTATATATTTCTTCTGGGTATAAAATTGATGTCATTTTATGGAACAGGAAAAAAACAAATCTCTTAGATGTCTTCATAATCCTTTATTCTCTTAATATAGCAAATTTGTGAATGTCACATTCTTATATTTTATTTATACTTCAACATTCTGTATTTCAAATGATGTCCAGTTTATGGGGAAAAGTATTTAAAAGCAAGATAAATTTACCATTCTTAGGAATTTTATAATCTTTTCTAATATATCTGCAACAATGAAAACATCATTCATGATTTTAAAAAAAAGGATCAAGTCTTGGGCTTTGTGTAAGAATAGCCTCAGTGCAGCCTTCAGCAGAAAGCTTCCAAGAAGAATTAGATCCTAACTTGGTCCTTAAAGAATACCTGGACTGCAGAAACTTGGAGGAAAGTGGAGCAGGAGTTTTGATAGTTGGAAAAGATAGCCAGAAGAAAAGTATATACACTGTTGTGGGGGCAACAGACTAATGGGAAGGTGTAGGATGGGCAAGTTTCGTTGATAATAAATTTGAGTGGAGAGGTAGAAATAATATAGATAAGAGTGATAGGAGTGATAAGAATTCAATGAGGATAAGGATGATAGAACTAGAGAGGGACAGTTCACTCAGAAAAGACTTCAGTGAAAATTGAAGGGACTTAACAGCACATTGGTGGTAGCAGGAATTGAGTTAAAGATGAGATGTTATAAATGAAGTCCTTAAAAACATTAGAACTCTCCATCTGAAACGATTTAATAGAAGTGGATGAATTCTGTGATGTTTCAAGGTCTCCTCAAGATCTATGGTTCCTAAATACATCTATGTAGTTAGATCTGTACATCCTATTCTTGCCAATTTTCATAGTATTTTTTTAATTGAGGTAACATTGATTTGCAACACTATTTATATGAGGTAAGAGAATTGTTGATTATCATTTTAGATTGTGTACCTGAAATAGAATCGTTGCGACTTAAATAACTTATACTACTGAACATGTGAAATTTTCTTATATTTAAAGACATGAAAAGATCATTCCAATAAATCCTTCAAAAAGGATCATTTTCCCCTTTTATCATTATTTTGCTATTAAATCAAAATAAACATATGGAAGTGCAAAGTAATGAGACTCTAGAAATATAATCTAATTATAAGTCAGGACATGATTTATGAGTGAATCATTAGATGTTAAACATTAGATTTCAGGGCACATGGGTCCATTTTACCAGAATTGCAAGACTATTTGGGCGTTATTTCTTGAGTTTCTCTGCCTATGTTTCAAATTTCATTTTTACATGCCACAAGGTAGAATCAAACAATATACTCAAAATCACAACAGATTTTATATTTGATCTTCTGATGAGTACACATCTATCTTTGTGCATGTTATACAGGTATCTTCTGCAGATACATTGTAATTAGCTTAGTAATATCTCTCACTTGGATATAAAGATGACAACAGATAACTGTTATGTTGATATTTTAAATTGGACTTTCTTAATTTAAGCAATAATAATCTATGCAATAAACTTTTATATTAGCTAGATGAATGATTGTAATATTAAATCATTTTAATAACATGTTTCAAATAAAAAAGAGCAAAGTTATATATAAACCTATGTAATAAATCATGCATTAAAATACATCATAATCTTTAAACAATGAAAAAATAGTCCTTCAAATCAAATGTGTCATGTCTATCCTTCCTAGTTTCATTCATTAAACATATGCACATTAACAATTAATTATGTACCATACTATTCAAAATTGAAATAAGACATATTGTGTCTATCCAATATCTAATTTGTCCATCTTTTTGTAACAGTAGCCCAAAAGTTCTTAGGAAGTAACTTTGCCCCAAAAAGTGATTATCTATTTTTATAATATTTCCAAAAAAAATAATTACTAATCTGCTATTACCAGTTTTTTCTAATGATATTTAATAACCAGTGTTCTAAAGATTTTAATAACTAAAATTTCATAATGAAAGAAGACATACTGAGATCAAAACATACCAGGTATATGCACAGAGAAAAACCAAAAGACAAAGTTTCCTAGATTTTGGTTGCATAACTGAGTGAAACCAAATTTATTCACTAACCTTAATTAAACACTAGGGTGTTTAAGTGTTTTTTAATAATGTTTGACATGGTAATAAAAAAAAGCAAGGTCTGGTTAAATGGAAGGAAAAATGCCAAATAACATCTGAACTACAAATAATTGTCTTCATGCCTTTCAGTATTTCTAAGAAACATTTTGGAAAAACCAAATTACTCAAAACCATTCTATACACCTTGGAAATGATCAAGTGGAGGTCAATTTACCCAAACCATGTAACAATCTAAAAGAAGTTTGGAAACTATCTTTGTGCACAGTGAAAAGGAATCAAGGAGAAAGTTGGAACAGGATTGCTGTAATACAAGTCACACATAATGGAGGGAGAACTGTTTCAAAAATTTTTCAAACGTTATTACTGTTTCCTCACATTTAGTTTTTTGTGCTCTATGACCTTTGCTGTATCCAATGTACCTTTCCCAAAGACCTAAAAAAATGAAGCAATTTATCAAATGTTGGAAGAAGCAAAGACAAAAGATAAACAGTTCCAACACTAAAACTAAAAGATCCTTAAAAAAGCCAAAAACTGATCAAAAAGAATAAGAAGGAATTTCCATCCTATACATTTATATGTTCATTGATTAAATAAATATCTAGTTTATCAACACTCAGAAATTCAGGAAGATCTATTGCAAGTTCCCTATCATAAGGAAATTCATTTGACAGGAGCTATCCAGAAGTAAAAATATGCATAAGAAAAATCTAAGAGGTAAAGAGATACACCCATGGGTGACAGTGAACAGAGACAGAGTAATTCTCCATTGAAGAAAGATGAGCAATCAAGGCACCAAATTTATAAAAAAGCTATTAAAAAAAAAAAAACAAGGATGCTTTAGCAGCAACAGTTTGAAGTTCCTGGAACATATAAAAACTGTCAGCTTTCCTAAACCTGGAATCCATGTAAAATTATTGATGAAACACATTAATAGCTATTTTGGGGGAGAAGAGCAAAAAATTCATTATAAATATAAATCTATTTTTTGTATTGCAGGGAGAATCAAACATGATTAACTGTTCAAAGAAGAGACTCCCATTAGCTACCTTAGCTTTTGCTATTTAAACACCTGCTCTATTCCCACACAAAGCCAAAACCAAGACAAAAACAATTAATACTTTCACCAACTAGAGCTTAAATACCTGGTCTGAGCATTACAAACAAGCACCCCAAGATAAGGCTCTGTACTTGAAAATGCTGTATGTAGTGCTCAGCAACAGAATAGAGGTTGAGGCTTGCATGAGATTAGTCAATACATTTTAGCTGAGGATTAGGCCTAGGGGAAGAAATTCACTGTGGATCCCCACTGAACATTTTGGGTACTGTTTCACAACAGAAAGTTAGAATCATTGATGCTCACTGGACATGACTTTTTGGTATTCTATGGCCTGGTCCTTTCGTAACTGTTATCCCTTACCAGAAATAGTGTCCTGGACATCTAAAAGGTACAAAGAAAACAGTATTTGAAATTAATAGTCACCTAGAGATCCTGGGTAAAAACCTAGGATTTTTAGGATTTTTGGTAAAAACCTAGCCTTTTTAAAGAAGGGGTATAAAAACAATATTTTAAGAAAAAAAAAAAACCTCTTCCCTTACAATTCATAAAATCTATAAGTGAGCAGACAGAAAAACATATTATTAATGCTGGAATAATGAAACCTCAAAAGAAATTTCAATCCAGCAAAACTGTGGAATATATTTGGAGCTGTGGTTGTTGAATTGAGAAAAATAAAAGACGACATAAAATAGGAACTGTTGGGGTATCATTAATTAGATAACAAACTAAGCCCCTTTTTCTTGCCTGGCAGGCAATTTGGAAGGCTTGAATGGATAAGAAAAATTCATAAGATTGCAGGGGAACCAGGCCTGTGACCTAGGAATGGGAATTCAGAGTCAGGACACATTCTGAATCAAAGGTCAACACCCAAGGTCAAACATCCCAGCAGATAACTGGTACAAATTAGTGTCCTGAGACAGGATAAAAGAGAGCTTTTTGCTGTAACAGTGCAATCCCCAGGGGAAAGGGGAGATTCCACGAAGGATTCTTAGTGGAATTCACTACGGGCATTTAGTACCCCACAGAAAGGATGGAGCTGGAGGGATGTGAAGCTCTATTTTTGATTCTTTCTTTCCATATTTCCCTGGCTCCTTCTCCACCAGAAGGTGCCTTACACATGTTACAAGTTTTCAGGCCTCAGTGGTCCCACTTTGGGCCAATTCTGTTTCATGGGCATTTAGCCACGATGGGATGGGTTACTTTGGTTGTTTAATTGCAGGTTATTTTAAACTATATTTTTTCTCTTCCCTGTATTGCATATTAATTATGTTGCAGTTCTTTACTATTGAAGGTTTCTTGCATTAAGAGTTTGTCTGTCTTTATGTGCCAGACAGCAGAACCGAATTAGAGCCTGATGAGTTTGGTGGTCCCAGGTTGCCCCTCATTCTTTCCACTAACATTACCACATGTTACTGGCTGAGCAATATAGTTGTTCCAGTAGAATTAGTTCGATGTTTTTTCCTGATATTTGAGATCTAAAACTATCAGTCTATATTGTAAGCACATGCAGAGAGAACTTTGTAAATAGGCTTACTTATATTCACTTCAATATAAAATTATTAAGGAAACACATTATCAGTATTTCCTAGATCTTATGTATACCACTGTCTGTCTGTCATGGACTCTATCACAGGCAGTGGTTTTTATTAAATATAATTCCCTGGCAAAATAGAGATATAAGCTTTCAAGCTTCTGACATTTGTCTTCTCAGTCCTCCACTCTTTCCAATAGACCAAATTTGGATATTTTTAGTCCTATTGCATGTGGCATCTTTCTTCTGATTTTAGAAATATGGAAGGAAATACTACAAGATGCAGTCAAAAGAGCTTAAAGTTATTGCTTAGAAGTGAGACATAAGAATAGAAAAAAAATTGACATTTTCTTTTTTTTTCATTTTGCAATGCTTATTTTAATAATGTTGGAAAATTTTAACTTAAAATAAACCTTTCTATTTAACAATATACTTCTACTCAAGTTAATAAGAAGCAATCTGCCCACAAAGATCAAATTTAAATGTATCTTAAATATAAATTTTGCTCAGACACATAATTGAATTTAGTGATGGGAGAAGATAGTAGTGCTACTAGGTGAGTGATTCTTAACCACAGCTAATTTTTCTACACTTTCCCCAGTAGTCATTTATTAATGTATGTAACCATTTTTATTGGCTAAAGTCAGGAATGAGGAGGTGCTAAGACAGTCGAAGTAAAAAAAATAATAATAATAACGAGCTGTTAGGAAGAGCTGGCCCTGTTCTGCTTTGAACAGGTGGGCTAACCCACGGACCAGGAAGCCTTGTCTAAACAAGTCTGACACTGAGGATGAGGCATCAGGACAGATAAAAGAACTAGATGTGATTATCAACTATCTCCCAATTTCCTGGAGGGAGAAAGTGGAGAACACATAGGTGCAAAGTGTAAGCCATCTGAGAATGCTCAGTCACAGCCAAACCCAGAACAAGCTATGATGCTGTTCTCTTCCTCCTGCTCAACAACTTACCCTTTAAATATCTTCTCCTAACTCTCTTTAGAAAGTCAGTAATATACTCATCTTCCCAATTGTCTCCTTCATGCCTGAGTCTTGCCAATAAAATCTTGCCTAGTTTAACTGTAACTAGCATTTTCTGGTGAGTTCTTTCCCTAGAGAGTGTGGGGTGTGGGCATAGATTAATAGATATTCCTCAGATAAATGAACACCTTTATCTTTCTTATCCTCTCTGGCATACTACAGATGGTTATGGGCAAGTATCTTATCTGTGAGGACATGACCCTAACCTCCTAGGAATGTCCCAGCAAAGTGACACAAGAGATGTGTCCCTAGAATGATAAAACTGTTTACCTCCACAGGTATTTTTTTGTAACCGCCATCCTCCTGTCATATGTTACATATCCTGGGATCCTGGGTTTTTTCCTTCCTCATTATCTTATTGTGATCATTCTTTGCCAAGGTATAAATGGGCCTTCAAACCAACATTAAAGCAGCTTTGGATGTGCTCCTAAAATCCCCAATCTAAGGTCTATGAGCTAGCCTCAAAGATTGTTATCACTCTCTTTTATCTCATTCTTCTACTTTCCAATAAGGGACTTCTAACAGAGGGCAAAGGACCCCTCCCTTGGTTTGAGGCCTATAACAATGTTTCTGGCACCCAGTGAATAAAAGTTTGTCTCTGCTAAACATTCTACAAATACATAGGATAGTCCCCTTGCTACTATACTTACAATAAATTATTATCAACAACATATCAATAGTGCTGAAGTTGAGAATCTCTAACCTGGGTCATTAGTTAAATGATAAAAGCATTGGGTAGGAGTAACTAAGCATAATCAAGACAGACATTACCTCTATGCTGACCAAAGCAATTATTGACACAGGGTAGCAGAATACTCAAATAGATGTGATCTGACAATAGAGTTTTTATCACATGGGTAGAGGCAAGTGCAGTCCCTGCTACATAGTATTTGGATGGTTTCATATTGCTGACTACCTAAATGCCTTGTGGACAAGACAACTGATATTGGTCCTGAAATCTGCTCAAGTTTCCCTCAACATCAATATATTAATTGGATTGTGGGGGTGGGGGGGCTCTGAATTATCATAAAACCACATCAGTTCACTGTAGGAAAAACAAAACACTTCAAGAATATGTTTCCACTGATACAGTCCATCAGTTACTTACTGGAGACTGATTACTAAAGTAATAAAGAGGAAGAAAAACAATTATTTTGATGGATAGATGAACTCCAGAGTGTATATACTAATTTAGTTATTTAATTTTCATTACAGTTATGAAAAACTAGAATTTAATATTATCCATATTTCTTTAGGGAGTTTCATTTTTAATTAGATATGACTTAAGCTCACTCTTTTCCCACTGCTGAAAAAATATACAAACTCAGTATGGGTGTGTGTGCATCACATACAAGTCGGCCCCTCAATTGCATAAATAATTTCTCTTTCCTCACACGTACACCCAGATGGGTCTTCAGGAGAACACAATTAAGTAAAGCAAAATAGAAAGGTGTAAGAAATTATTGCAATTGAATTTATCTATTAAATTAGTCATTTACCTTACTAACTTTTAGAATTTATTTTCAGTTTCTTTACATGATTTTAAGTGTTAAGTGTAAGTGGAAAATAAACTCTTTTCAAGTTATATATTAAGCAACAATAATCCTACATTTATCCTAATATTCCTAAAGTACTTTTTCAGAGACAAAAGAGTATTCAAAAGATCAATTCATTCATTTTGATAGATTCCTATAATGATTAAAAGTGGTAAAGTGCTGTGCTAATGTTACCTGACTAAAATGAAACAAAATGTTTTTAGACTTAAATATAGTTTCCTAATATTTAGAAGAAAATAAATGAATGTGAAAGAGCAATAGGATATTATCAGACATTTCAAATACAAACTGACAATAAAATAGGATACAGGGTTTTATATAATTTAGTATTATTTATGTATTAAAAAAACACGTCTATGTGTTTTTGATGACAACACTCACACGCACACACACACACACAGATTTAAAAGATCAAAAAAGTATACACACCAAATCAATGATGATGAATAAATGGAGGTGGGGAAAAGAAAAGCTGGAAAGAAGATAGAACTGGCATGTGACTGGGGAAACTAGACCATACATCTGTCTATAATGTTTTATTTGATTTATCAAATTTAAAGATTAACATTTAAAGATTTAATATAAAGATTTAATATTTGTGCTAAAATACTAACACCCATTCTTCTGAAACAGGCAGAGATATTTGCCATATTGATTTTTTGTTTTTTGTACTATTATATTTCTCTGTGAATAAATATAATTTGAAATAAAAATTACAGTTCAAAATAAAACAGGGAAGGTAGGGCACAGATAAAAGTACTCAGAAACAACACTAAAAAGGGTAGCATATATGAAGCTTCATAAGTACTGGGGCGTTTGTTGATCTCTTGGGGAGAAGATTGTGAGGTGAGAAAGAAAAGGAGATAATGAGTGTGTGTTAAGAATTTCAGATATAGCTCATGGATGAGTTAAGCTACTAAAAGCTAGTGAAAAAGTAACATTGATCCAATATGTGGTTGGAAAGATTGGACTAATATAAGCAGGAATACATTTTCTAATAAACCTTTTCTGTTAAATTTTCTACCTTATTTGAAAAATATGATTACAAATACAATGATTTTTACAGAAATCAGAAACAGAAGCCCAAATGTGCGCAATGGGTATCTCTGAGTAAGAAGACATATGGAAATAAATATTGCACTTAATAATATACCAAAATACATTTTTATTAAATAAAGGATATTTTGGATCTGTACTGAAAAGTAAATAAGTCCAGGTAAAACTGATAATCGCACCAAAGCATATGTTCAAAAATAAAAATTCATCTAAACAGTCACAAGAAAGATTTCTGAGGTACCAGCAGCTTTTGGAAAGTGCTTTTGGAATAGTAGAATCTACAACAACTGGAAAATCCACTCTTTCTAAGGAAAATATGAACACAGAATTTTATGCTTTACTGTTTTGTGTTTCAAGTGTGGAGACAAGAAGCAGATATTCCCAAACATAAAATAACCTAGAGTCCAGTGAATACAACAACATGGAATTAAAGAAAACAAAACAAACAAACAACAGCAACAACAAAAAAAAACCCTCTGGATCATCAGCATTTTCAGCAATAAAGATAAATCAAAATTTAAATATTCTAAAGTTGATAAATCATGATAAAAGAATCATGTGTCCTATTACATAGACCTAAGTGACATATCATCTGTTACCCTAAAAATTCACAACCAAGTATACATCTTTTAAAACTTAACCTTATAAAAATTAAAAGTTTTACAAAGAATCATCTCTTTTGCATCCTACTAAAAATGGGGAAATTAGCACAACTATGTTTCCTTTCCCCTATCTTTGTTTAGTTCTACCTTTTAATTACATCATTTTGCATTTATTAAGGAGTCGACCCATGTGTATGCAAACACACACACACACACACAACACACAACACACACATTTCCAGAGTGACCTTGGTGTTTATTTAGATACAAGCTAAACTACAGCCACATTAAGAAAGTAGGATATAGTCCTGTATGCATTATCTGTTCTTATTCTCTTGCCCAAATCATAGCTAGTGCTTTACATTATTTTGAAGAGTAATTTCAGTTTCTCCTGCTGGTAGGAAACCTGCTGATATGTGAATAATGAAGCCCATAACAATTTTGCCAAATATAAAACCATTTGCCTCAATGCCTTACTTTAGTTACACATAAGGAAAACTAGATAGATATTTCAAGTCAAAATTTTTCTTTATTTCATGCTGTCACTCACTGATCTTTGTAATCTGAAAAAAAAGCCATTTATTTTTCTTCTTTCTACAATAAAATCAAAGGAGGGCTTTGTTCTTCCAACTGCATATACAATGGTATTTAATACTTTCATTATAACTTATTTTTAAGTATTAATTTTCTACACACACTGCCCCACAGGCTATAAAAGATTATTTCCCTGGACTCTTGTTCTGTAAACAATCCAGAAATTTGATCAAACTCATTAACCATTTGTGTTCTTTCTACTTGAGATGCAATAAATTATAGGTGGAGTTTCAAATTAGCATGTAAAATATGTGAGTTTAATTAGCTTTGTTACATTGTGAACAAAAGGTCATGTCTTCAAAGGCAATTAGAAACCCCTTTGAAGCAAAAATTAAGAAATGTAACTGCTATGATTCTCAGACCATTTTAACCTCAAAATTATCTTGGAGATTTTCTAGTACAAGTTCATTTTTTTTTTCATAAAAGAAATTTTGAAGTAGTTTATTTTTTTCTAAAGTCACTTAGTTACCCAGTATTCATATTCTATCTGTGTGACATAACACCAGCTATTTAACACAAGTTTCTTATAAGGCACAATAAATTGTTATCAAATTCATAGCAATTATTGTTGTTAAATAAATTATTTATTTATAGATAATTTTATTATTATGCTCTCTTACTCTCTCCAAGTGACCTGTTTTCATTTCTATCCTCAAGTACACATCTTCAGAAAGGAATTGTCTAAAAAATATCAAGAAATATTTTCTCTTAAAATTAATATATATACATTTGTATATACATATGTGTATAGATGTATATATGCATGCATGTATATGTGTATATGTATATATGTATATGTACATATGTGTGTATATATATATGAAACGTTAACCAGTTTAAGAAAGTCATATAGATGTATATATGCATGCATGTATATGTGTATATGGATATATGTATATGTACATATGTGTGTATATATATATGAAACATTAACCAGTTTAAGAAAGTCATATATACTCTGACTGGATTCAGGAACTTCATGGACCATGTGATGTTTGCTGTCTCTACTAATATAGTAGAGCTTTGTTAGAAGAATGGGTTTGTACCACTCTTTCATGGCATAATTAGAATTTTTAAGTATTTACTTAGAAAAGTATTATCTATTATCATACCTAACTCAATAAAATAACACCATGTTTTATATATGTATATATCTGAAATGTACCTTCCTATGTATATATATATGTGACATTTACCTCCCAATACATTGAAAATGAGACTCAATGTTGCCATTTCTGTGCTTTGTACTTATTTTTCACTGAATATCATTTTGCAATCCTCACTCCTACCTTACTCCTTCAGACAAGAACTTACATGCAAGAACACATATACATTCTTCGGCTGCATGTTGGAGGAAAATAATCCAGGATTGGGCATGTGGGAAAAGAGGGAAGGATATAGAAAATGGGAAATCTCCTATTTCTCTGCACAATAAATATTCATTGTTTCATTCAAACTGAATTTCCAAACAGTCTCTCTAGTTTCAAAAGTTTAAATTTCAAGGAGCAATGACCTGTTAAATTCAAAGACTAGAATGTCCAATATTTAATTTCGTTAGGCAAAACTATTTTTAATCATCATCTTATTAAAACAAGAACTTTTAACTCTGAACATTTAGGGATAATGGAATTTCAGATTAAGATTAGGAACAGTTTATAACTTTATACCATACACATATAATATTCAGTTTTACTTAGTCCATTCTAGACTCATGAAAGTTCATGTGGGGTGAAATTCATCCTTGGTATAGTTTTAGTATTTGTTTCTTTACTCCACACAATACTCACAGGGGAAATTTAAATTCAGAACAAAGATGATTATATTTTCCTACTGTCAGTGATTAGTTTAGAAATAGACTTATGATAGAATCCCAAACAATAAAAATTGAGGTCAGCTGACTCTTTTAGGAAAAGTTTTCTTCGCTCTTATACAAGGTTGTGTATTACAGGTATGTGTCATTTGGACACTGCTCTGTGAGGAAAGCAATTTCTTGTAACCATCTGACAACCAGGACTAGGAGATCCTGAGTTCAAAACTTTGAGAGAATCTTAAAATAAGGATATAAAAAGATTCTGGACTTTTAATGGTATTCTTGAATTTCTGATACAACAACTGAACTTTGCCAGATAGCTTCTGAGATAAGTAGTCCCTTATTCTTGAACTACCAACATTTTATATGTTACCTGTGACCTGACATAATCTGTGATGTCTCCATAATACAAAACGGTAACCAAGACTCAGAAAAATTGCCACTGATCTAAGGAATTCCGTGAGCATGTAGTAAAGTCATGACTGAAATATATGTTCCTAGTTTGATTTCCTCTCTAGCATATACTGTGTAGTCTCTACATTGAGAACCAATGTTATCTAGATAAAAATTACTACAGTTAAAAAAGGGTGCTGATTGATAGTGCATTATATAAAGGTAGGATGTCAAATGAAGTACTTTATGCAATATACATACAGTATTTACAGAATAATAATATATGTCCATATTATACTAAGTTAAACACATGACCCTGCCATTGGTATGGGTCAAAATGCTCCAAAATTGGCAGTATCATGTGATTCATCTGAATTTTTTAGAAGGCCTTTGCTGCTCTAAAACAAATATATCTAGTTAGAGCACATTGAGTGGTCTGCATCCTGCTGCTTAAGTTTGTTACCTAAAGTTTAAGGTGCAAGTTTCTTTCTTTTGTAAATTTCTTCTATTGGCCTTCATCCAAAGAGAAAGTCTAGATTGTTTACAATAGGTTAAAAAGTTTATGAATATATTCATTCATGTCATGTTACAAATCTTCAGACATTTAAAAGACATGCTAATTTTTTTATGAACACCTACAGGACTCAGTCAGGAACTGCTGATACTTCAGATAAAGTTCCATGCATATAATAATATGACCTAAATAAATGATTAAAATATGATACTGCAATAAAAGTGAGAATTAAAATGTGATACCATAATAAAAGTAAAGAGGAGTATATCTTTATTCTGCAAAGTTTCACCACACTTTTGTTAAAAGAAACATACTTAGTTTATGAAAATTACAAATTATGGTGCAATTTTATAACTTTTTATGAGTCTAAATTAATAATTGGGAGTTTACAAACTTTTTCTCTATAATGTGACTCATTGTGTAGTGACTTAAAATCAGCTGTACCATAAGTTGATTTTAAGAAAGCTGCCTGTAAAACATGGGTGCTTGATTAGACTATCTTTGCCTCCAGTATTATTTTAACTGATACTAGACATAGTACTGAGAGAATTGAATTTTTTTGCCAAGTTCATCACAGTATTTTTTTTACTTTCAAAAGTATACATTTTGCAAATTGTAAAATAATGGGTCTTATAAAAACCTAAGATTTTTACTTTCAAAACTTCAAAAACTGCTTTAAACACAGCACTCTCCACAAAAATGAGATTAGAGACTTCAGTGTTGCAGTGTAACAATATTATAAAAATTATTATGGAAATCAATAATGCTTTCATTTCCAGAACTAATCTGATGGTAAGATCTTGTTTATATAGATATTAAACAAATGCATTATTCACATTTGTAATGATTTTCTAGAGAAAAAGAGACATTTTTATAATTATCATATGGAAGTGGTATAATAAATGAGTATAATTTTTATTAACAGAAGGTTAATTTACATAAAACAAGTGCTCATTGAATTATTGAATATGATAATATCTACATGCCTATTCCTGTTTGTCATAGTTTGTGCCTTTTGGCGACATCAGAATTATAACAATCTGATTTATGCATTAAATTTAATGCATAATATGACAACATACAGATATGTATGCCTTATAATGTATAATTTAAACATGATTGCTATATATTTCACCATTCTTTCATGGCTTTACCGATTTTCTCATGCAGCCAGAAATCATGATTAAAATACAGGTTGCCAGATATGAATGTCTGTTTGAATTAATGAATATTTTCATAAAAATACTCCAACTATGAATGTTTTAAAAACCTTGTCATAACATTCACCAAACTTACACATGACAGCAAGTATGTGTTACTGCATTTTCATCTTAAATATTTGATGATTACCTCTTTAAATCCAAGATTCATAACCCAAAGGCTTTCATTTTCTTATTCCATGTGTAATTCAAGAGACATTTATTAGTACAGTCCTCTTTTTATGCACCAACAAAATATCTGAAAAAAAGCAATATATGAACTTCCCAGAATTTTGAGGATTTTTTAAGGTATTAATTATGCATAATATTTCATAATGTATATACTTTTTATACTTTCTCTCCCAAGGGAATAAATATAGGATTTACAGTAAAGATGATTCTGGTTAAACATTAAAAACTACACAACAACTGGAATCTCTTTCATGTTACATTGAAAATGTGTAAACAATTCCTAACCTACCCACAATTTCAGGAAATGATTATAGTACACAGCTGCAATTCATGAGATTCTGAAAAACATTAAGGTGCTTCAAGTATTTTTTTGACAATAATGCTGATTTTTAAATTACAAATTTAAATCTAACAAATAATGGTCTAATGTAGTCTTCTTTATCATTTATGAAGGAAATCAACTAACACTTTTAAGAGAGATCCCGTAGTAGGTTACAACTGAAGGTTGCCCATTGATGGGTCACTGTCACTTGACCTTGGGTGTGCAGAAAGGTAGTTCACCATGGTAACCTGGGTCTTGATGCTTTCCATATAGTAAATCATTTCAGTCTCTTCATGTAATTCTTTTATTGCCTGTGCAATTGAAATGTCATGCTTCACGAACAAAGAAGCTAGTAATTTCTTATGGGTGATTAAACCACCTTTCTAATGTCTGAGTAGGGATGAAGTTGCATTCAACTACTTTAATGCATATTTAATTTATCATAATTTCCTGTGGCTTTTATATTAAATCTTAATTTTTAAACAACTACTTAGTCTTTCAGTATGTTATCAAAAATGCTAATTCTTGATAAGTTATATAATGATGTTTTGCCTACAGAAATAATGTGTTTATGTGTGTATACTTATGTTCACATATAAAACAAAACTTCAAATAATACTGAAATTTCCAAAGGTAGGCAAATTTTCAAAGGACATTTTAGGCCCTAAGCCAAAACTGACATTCTACCTTTAATTACGTGAAAATCAAAGGAATGAGTTTTAATGACAAATTATGAGAAAATCATGAAAACCAAACTTTCCTTAAAAAGCAAGTTGTGAAAGTGCTCTTTCCTTTATGGACAATATGTGTCAATATCCTAGACAATCTTTTATGCTTTTATAATAAAACTTATTTGAAAAATTTTCCATCCTACTATTTTACTCTCACAGTCACATCTCTCAAGAATTCAGTCCACCACCAGTGAGTTTTTGCATTTCTTAAAATCTTGACACTTGAACAAATGTTCTTACTCATAATAATTCCTGCAATTATCCTGGGGGAATTTAAAAGCCAAGTGGCACCTCATCCCAAAACCTGATCTCTTATTTCTTCAAATTCTCATCACAGTAACCTTCATTTTGAACATTCACTTTCCTAGACAAACACTGGATCTTGTCATCTTTGAAATTCTTCCAACATTAATGCTGGTATTTTTGTTCTATTTTTTTCAGTACAATTTAATGATACTAATTACAACCTTAAACCTCATTACTACTTAAGACTCTAATTTGTTGATTCTTCTACTTACCTCTCTACAGATAGAGAGACCTCCTTCCTTCCTACTTCAAATATTCTGGAACATGTTTTCAAATATTTCATTTAAATGCCTCTCTCTCTTTCTCTTTAGTCCTTATATTTTATCCATTGAAACACCACAAATTTGGACTAGCCCCATAATCTTCTTCCTCTAACTTTGACTTCAAGAATCTGAGTCCTGCTAGAGAAAAACAGACAATAGCAAATACTTCTTCCAGTTCAGCAAATAAATCACCAATCTTAATGGAACTATCAGCATCTCCTGGAAATTTTACCACATTTATTTTTCAACCCACTTTCTTATACACAACACAAACACTGCAAATCTTTGGTACTTTTCTCAGACTACCAACACCCATAGTAACTACATTCTTGGCAGATAGAAACACCTTCTCCTCCTCTCAGTAAATAGAATGAGATAAAACTCCTTGTCATCAAACCTATATATTTATCTGGCTTTCTCCATTCTAATTACTTCTTTTTTCAATCAGTGTTTTCCTTCTGTTGACATTAAATCTATTTCCCTCCCTCTCTCACACATACTTTAGTATCAATGATCCCAAACCTAACTTTGGCAAATTCTTCTTCTAGAACACTCTTCCTTCTCTTAATGAACTTATGAAATCTTACAATCCTTTTCATCTTAGTTCACTGAGACTTTTCTCACTAAAGCAAATCAGATTCTGTTGTTAGGTAGTTGAATGTTCCATCAACTATATTTTCTTATACTTTCCCACATTTTAGTTGACATGTTTATAACAATTTGGAATTTTATTTATTTAAGTGAATAAAATTATTATCTTCCCTCTAACCCTCTAATGCTGTTAACATTACAAGGTCACTATTATGGCACAGAATAATAACTCAATAAATATTTGATAATGAATGAATAACAAAAGAGCACATTTAATGTATTAAGTACACAATACCATATTTTAAAACTACATTTATAAACTATATCTATAAAAGCTCTATATTTTATATATGAGAAACCTCAAGCATAGCATGGAGTGGACACATACAGAAGATTTAAGCTGAAGTTGATGATCTAACAACTACGCTCAACTGTTGATGTATGGGTGAAATGAAATCACTAGAGAATGCCTATCCAAAAAGTCAAAAAAACTGGAGTATGACAGTAATGACACTTAACTCAGATTTTTTTTGACACAGTACCATTCAAAAGTAGCAAAGTTGAAGTAAATTAAAAGTTTAGACCTGCCTCAATACTATGATACTTTGAATTAAACTGTAGAAAAGGTATAAATGTATTTATATTTATTATATGGCTGCTATAATTTCATTCTACATTTTTTTAGCAAATGAACAACATTCTAAGGTCAGGTTAGCATTAATAATTAATAAAGAAAAAAATGAAAATTAAACTCTAAAATATAGGACATCGGTCTGTTTTGCAATTATAACAAATTACATTTCATCTAAATGCATCCTCTGGGTTGGAGAAAATTGATGTACTCAAAAAGACACGGGGGTGCTTATAGTTGACTCTCATTTTGAGGTATAAAGAAAATGCTGGAAAAAAGAGGATCATAATGGTGAAGGTGAGGGGAGTAGTTATGAAGAAAGAGAAAAGTCTGTTAAATAATATGCCCCTTCCAATCTTGATTTCACCCCACTGAATTCTTTAGAGATGAATCTACATAGCCTTCCAAATATATGGAATAATCACACTCATTATATTTCATTTTGCACCAACATTGTATAAAGTATTGAAAAACTGAATATAATATCTGACTCAATAATCAAAAAAAAAAAAAAGGAAGCAATTTTCAACAAAGCCATCCTCCATGGTAAAAGAAACACACTTGAGAGAATATAAGAAGGCTTTCAACTCAGTGGGAAAGGATTGTGAAAGCACTTCATTGAAACTTATTGTAGCTCAAGCAGTTTGCCTGCCAAGAAATGCTCACACAGTATAGGGAAATAAATTCCCATTCACTAATAAACATAGTCAAATGTGGAGCTGCTTTACAAAGTCAAAGTCTGTAATAACTCAGAAGTAGTTTATACTTTAATGCAGTTACCTCAAATTATATTCAACACACTTTTTTCAGTTATCCTATTCTTTGATTTCAACTATTCATGGAAGAATTGCATTTTCCTTAAATTACTCATGTTTCCATGGGATCAGGTAGCATAGGATATTTAATTTTGCAGGCTTTGTACATATAGATAATCTAGAAGCAACATCGATTACTGGTAGTCTTAACCATCAGCACCTTATCTTTTTGTCAGGTAAAGCTCAGGTATCATCTCTTGACCCAACACTGACATATACGTCAAAAAAATAGTCCAGGCCTGTGTCTTCTCATATGTACTGATGGCCTATGGCAAGTTCACAGCCAAGTAGTAAAGCACTTCTAACTCACAGAACAATCAGACAGGATTAAGTGCTTTAAAATCCATGGATAACAGGTGCTCCAAAGACTGAAGAGCTCACCAGGTTGCCTCTTTCCATTCAGGTACCTCACCTCTTTGCTCCGTCTGTTAGGAGATTATTGATGAGGAAAATGACAGAAGATGCCTATCGCAACAAAAAATAATGCAAGAGAAGTTTATCAAGTTCACCTAATACAGACTTTATGCAGTGAGGTCAAAAATCCTCTAGTGATCTTTAAAAACAATGTACTTTCCCATTTGCTGCAGTTTTCAAAATCCTGAAGAAAAGCTCATCAATGATAAAACTTGCTGTTACAATTACATATTTGCCTTCACATGAAAATTGTTCCTAGTAGCATGCGATTAGCCAACTTTTTGAGCTTTTTTAAAAAAAAATGATTTCTGGAGAACAATCACCTGATAGGGTAATAGAACTACCAGTAAAGATTTGAAAATACTGAAGATAATCTAAATATAAAGAAAAAATCAATTTGAAATCAGAAAATGGTAATAGAAGTTCACTGATTTACAAAACTCAATTACTTGAAAATCCATAGTTATTATGAAATAATCCCACTTTTTAATTAAATAAAATCTATCAAAAATTTCCTTGAAATGCAACATGATAGTAAAAATTATTTAATTGGACAAAATTACTTGAGTAATTGTAGAAAATTCACACTTATGTGGTCTCCGAAATCATGAAATGACTGTGCTGCACTTTAACTCCTTAGTTGTGTTATTTTAAATCAATGGTTTTCAAAATGTTATTGTAATCCTTAGAATTCCATAACAATGAACTTCCCACCCAAGCTCCCTTTCTGCAGGATATTCTGAAGAGATCTCTGTAACTCAATTTCAAAGTCTTTTGTTATCAGATAACTCCACTGAACTTCACCATTTCAACTTACTGGCCTTTCCTAAAATAATGGTTCACAGGACAACTAATTCTTTTCATTAACAAATAAAGATACACAGTGGTATAGTTTTGGATTGTCACCTTATTTTTTCTTAAACAAAAAGGAAGTATAGTTGTATAGAAAAAAAAAGCTTGAAGGTTGGATATATTTTTGTTCACCTCAAAGACATTGCTAAAAAAAAAGACATATTGACCTTTCTATCTCATTATAAAATTAATTTGTATTGTTTATAGAAAGGAAAACACAAGGGCAGAAATCACCTAAGAAAAACATTTAAATGTGGGCATAAATGTCTTTAAATGTTAGCCAAACTAATTTACATATTTTTCTCTAAATTTAGCTGAAAGGAAAATTATATAATTTCAACTTGGCTTTATAGCACAGGTATACTATGCTGCAATGGGCAGCAAAAGCAGTTAGGAAACTTGAACTAAAAATAATAGAAAGGCTCTCCCTTGCAGCTACCATAATGGAGAATATTTTTTAAAAAGTAAATAAAATAAAACTCCCAATATCACAAGTGACTCCTTATTGTTGCTTCTTTCTAGATATCACCTGCATCCTGGTGCTGTCCTCAGGATGAGTCAAGCATTGTCATTATTCTCATAAATTTTGTGGGAAAAGAAAGTGATTTACTTGTATTAACACCCAATTCCTGTTTATATTATCACAATTGAAAACTTTGCCTAGAAACAGAGTTTATGGAGCAAGTTACATCATGTGAGAATTTGAAAAAATGGTGCTTGGTGAGCAAATATTCAACTGTGGAAATCAATTTTTCATAATATTAGCCAAGCAGATTTATATATTTATTTTCTCAGCTATACCTTAAAAATGTCTATTCATTCAATTTGGCTATAAAACTCAGGAAACAAAGAGAATAGTGCCAAATAAACCTAAGGAAAAGGGTTCTATGAAATGACCAGAATTTTCCAACGTGTTGAAAAAATAAAGATGACTTTTCCTTATTTTGAACAAAACATTCACTTTATATTCAGATTTTACTTTCTTGATAAAGTTCCTTGGATGTCTTTGTAATTTTTTGTTTGTTAACTGCATATTTAAGTTTTACTGCTTTCTTATATTTTAATAGAACTTGTATATGATCAGAGGAATAAATGCTTTTTGTCATTTATACTTTCTATCTATTCTTCTCATACAACTATCCTTTTGGTCCCTTATGCATTTTCCTCTTCCCACCTTCTTAACTTCAGAGCCCTCAGAGTGTTTGTTGATGTCCACTAGTTTTTGAAAGTGTTTTATGTTATCATACTGTCTGCTGTGTGAATGTCCATTATTCATTTTTATCATTCTGACTTACCTTACTACCCATAATCCTCAAAATCTCTACATGGTTGCATTTCTTATGGTCATAGAATGCCATTGTATATATGAAAGACATCTGGATTCATTCATTCATTAGATTTATGCTGCTTCCATGTCTTAGTTATTGTAAATAATGAATCTGTAAATATTATCAAATAAGTGAAATTTACTGCTGTTGATTTCATATTCTGTACCTAAGAGAGGAATTGCCAGATTATATAGTATTTTCATTTTTTTAAATATAAATCCACACAGCTTTAACATAATATATGCAAAAGTTCATATTCCCACCAGCAGTAAAATAGGTTAGATTTTTCTCCACATCCTCTCCAACACTTGTTGAGGAATATTTCACTGTGCGCCAATCTCATGGGTGTGAGGTGGTAATTCATTGTAGTTTTAATACATAGCTCTTGTATTAGAAATTTCGATGAACATTTATCCATATGTCTTTTGTCCTTCTTGGTACCCTCTTAAGTGAATTTTCTGTTCATATCTGTTGCCCATTTGTTAATTGGGTTCTGTAATTTTTTTAATGGTTAAATTATATGAGCATTTCATTTGCATTGGATATTAATCATTTATGCTATGTATTTTATTCCATTCAGTAGGCTATTTCATTGTCTTGTATTTTCTTTCACTGTATTGCATTCAGTTGAGGTAATTTTTATTGTTTATTTTTGTTTTTGATTCCTCTGCCATGGGGGCTGAGTCACTGAAAAAATCTTTGCAGTTGATGTTATGAAACCTATCACCACTGTTCTTTTGATATATATATTTTATTTTTGTAGATATTATATCTAAATCTACAATCCATTTGGAATTTATATTTGTATTAGTAAGTACCCCAAATTTATGCTTTCATGTATGGCATGTTGCTTAATTTATATATATATATGTATATATATATGCATGTATGTATGTATGTATGTGTATGTGTGTGTGTGTGTGTGTAACATGAAGTTTTCCTGTTTAACTTTTTCTTATACACAATTTGTATTTGCATGAGGTCAGAGAAGGTACTAGGCATAATGTTAAAAATCAGCTTTGGTGTTTGTTAACCCCATTATATCTGAATATAGATGTCTCACATTTTCATTATTTTCATTCTGTTGTTTTATGTCCTCTATTGACTCTCTAGTTCCATCAGTGTTGCTAGGACTGTTCCCTTAAACTTCTCTTCTGTTATACACCACAAATCAACTGATCCAGACTTCCTTTCAGGGTTTATTTTGTTTTTGTTCTGGCCATTATAATGGGTTTTTTGCTTGTTTTTTTTTTTGTTGTTGTTGTTTGTTTTTGTTGTTGTTGTTGTTGTTTTAATGTTTCCTCATTTTATTTTGTATGGGTTTTAGTAGGGAAAAATTTCCAACTGTTGTTTTTGCAACTGTTGAAATAGTTGAGGGCTTGGGGCCAGCAAGGAATAGGAGGTTTAAAAGAGGCTAGGTCAAATGGTATCAAAGGACCACCTCCAGTACACTCAAGAATTTGAACTTCCTATTGTGAAGCATTTCTCTGCCGGGAGGTGGCATATGTTTTGGGTATGTCAGCCAGGGTAGGTTGTGACAGGGGATTTCCTTATCTCAGTCTGAATTTCAGTAACTTCTATAAGCCACGTCAGGTTTTCTGGCCAATTCAATTCAATTACAGCTGTTCTGTGTTATGAAACTCAGACGCAAGATGTTTTTTGCATCTGTTCCCCAACCTCTGCCACTCTCCCACAATGAACCTGCTGTCTGAGCACCTGCTCATGCACCCCCTTATCTTATGTACCCAAATCAATAACTGCAGGTGTCTTTTTACCAAAGTTGATATTTCTCTCCTAATATCACTCTGAAAAAAGTTCACTTTGAGTTTTCCCTACCCCCTCCCCATTGTTCCTATTGGGTAAGGCCATTGTCAGTTTTTCTCTCAAGGTTTTTCCAGTTTTGTTTTATATCAGTTTTATTGGCATGTTTGGAGGAGATAACCATGACAGGTTCATTCTGCTGCAGTCTTGTTGGACACCCTGTTAAGAATGCCCTCAGTGATATCCATCATATTACACCCCATAGGCCTATGCTGCTTTGTGTATGGGAAACTTCCTGGAAAACCCTTATTTCAGGTTAAAAAAAAGTCTTCCTCCAATCCTTTGCCATCTCTTATTGGTCAAAATTAGTATTAAAAAACTAATCTGTCAAAGGTGTATTTCTTGTGCTATTGCTCCCTTTCTCAAAGTTATTTATTGGTTCCACTGTCTGCTCATTGAATGTTATGCACTATGCTTATTGTTTTGAATACATAAGTTTCTTTAATTATCATGACTCCAGCAGCTTGCAGCTTACTAGTATTATCTCTATTTTATAAAAGGATGTAAATAATTTGCCTAAGGTCAGATTGTCAAAACTTGGTAGAAAGCATTTCTAAATAGCACTCGCAAACTCCAAAGTACATTTACTTAGTAATTATTGTAAAGTCTTTTCAATATGCCAGAACCTGCTTCTCTAAATTTATCACCCATTGTAGCTTTACAGAAGTTCTCCCTTCCAGCAAGATTAGTTTGTGTGTTGCCTAATTTGTATCCTTGATCTACCTATAGTGTCTCTCATCTAGAGCTATTAGTTTCCACAGAATGGCATCTGTTACAAAAACATGTCTTCACGGAAAAACTTTAAAAGTTCCCCTACTTTCCTTTAGATTACAATGTGACAGTCATGATAAATGAGAAGAGAAAATGTTCTACTTAAATGATATTTTAGTCTTTTCTATAACATTCTTGAACGATTGTGTAGAATCATGTACTTCCCTAAGGATGGAAAAGGATTTTTTTTTTGCTCAATTTTATAGAAATCCCCCAAAAATAATTGTTTGAGGTAAATATTCATTATTTTTCTGCTGTCTCCTTAAGAATGTTATGTTATACATTCAAAATCAAAGAATATTAATCAGAAAATTAAATATTTTAGTGATATTATTGAAAAGTTAACCCACTATATGATTTGATCTGAACCTATGTCTAAGGAAATATGATAGTATTTAAAAAACATGACTCAAGTTAAGTACTTTTAATTTTGAACAAATAGTGGTCTATATATCTATATTATCAATGTTTATTGAAGGAAAAAGTGACTCCAAGTCAAATATTGATACCCCTTTAAGTTCTGCCAAAAAATTAATGCAAATGAGATATTTTTCCTAGAGAGCAATGTCAGTAAACGATATTCATGGTATGTATGTTGGGACTGTCATAATGATATTAACTGTTTACTGCACACCAACTACATCCTAGATTATATGGATTATTTCAACTCTAATCCTCTAATCCACATACTATCTCCTGTAACTATTGTTGCAACTATTGTTGAATTAAATGCATATAACTGTATTATCACCTTTTATTATTGAAGATACTTAAAAAACTTTAAGTGGTTTATGCAAAATGACAAAAATGTAAGAGCTATGATTCAAACTCACATATCCTAAATATGAAGCTTCTACCTTCACATCATGCTGGAAAAAACTACACTATCCTGTATGTGCAGTGAATTATATATAATCACATCATAAAATATTAGTCATAGGATAATGTTTCAATCTGTACTCCACTAACTACCTGCATTGGCTTCTTTTGACTTCTTGGATTAATTATCACAAATCTGATGGCTTAAAAGAGAATTTTTATATTTTATAGTTCTGGAGGTTGGCAATCCAAAAGAATTGCAGTGTAAAATGAAACTATCATCAAGGTTGTATTTCCTCTAGAGGTTCCAGAGGAAACTTCCTCTTTTCTTTCAACTTCTAGAGATTGTTAACAATACTCAGTCTGTGGCTGTACACTCCATCTTTAAGTTGGCATTTTTAAGTCTCTTTCTGTTCCATCTTCATACCTTCTCTTTTCTATTTCTGCATTTTTCTCTTCAAATCCTCTTCTCTTCACTTATCAAGGCATTTGTGAAAACCTATAATACCCACCCAATAATTCAGGATAATACCACTATTTTCAAGATCTTTTCCAAATAAGGTAGCATGTATAAGTCTTTGTTGATTATTAGTGCTGGTTAAAGCTTTATCTTTAAGCTTTACTTGAACATATTCTACAAATCATAATAAAAATAATTTAAAATAAAAACTACACACGTCAATAAATAAATAGAAAGAAAATATTAAAATTATTTGCCCAAACTCCTTAGAGATTGCACTATATCTAAGATTAAGTACAACTTTTCTTTTTATATTTGATTTTGTTTTCTTCTAAAGAGTAAACATCATGTTTAAACTTTACATAGAATCACTGAAACAAAAGAAATTGCATGACAGTGAGGAAATGTAAGCACAAAGTCTTAAAATATATAAAACAACTTATTTTTAAAAATCTCTTCAACACGTCATTAATATTTTTCTCTTTAAGCACTGTAAGAAATATAGGGTACAAGCCTGTTACACTCTACTTCTGAATATTGCAGTAACAGAGTATATAAATTCACTTGTCTGCTCAGAGTGACAACTTGAATTTCCTTAATATATAGTTACTTTCTCTGAAATTAAACAATTAATAAGCCAGAAGCTATGTGAATCATAAATTATTCATACTATACCAATGAACATTAATCAATTATAAAAAGATACAGAAATTAAGACCAAGAGAGTCAACCATAGCATTTTAATATTGAGACTGCTAACCCAGTCTCTTTAAACATATTTGATTTGTATAATAACATCAATGTGCACAGCTATACTTGCTAGTCAAGTTTCCAACAAAATAACCAATTTATGAGTATACATATGCTGACAACCAGTAACAAGAAATACTCATCACAATTCTGTAGTCTTTGACTAAAAGGGCTTATTAAAGTTCTTTCAAATTATTGTACCTCATCAAATATTTAGTATTAACTCTCCTGGCTTCTAAAAGAATTTGAAGCATGCTGAAAAACATCTTAAGAATCCTTTTGCAGTTTGAATACCAATAACTTTATACCAATACATATAAAATTATAATGATCACAGATGCAAAACATGTACCTTGACAATGGCCCAAGTCAGTCAATTGTGATGAATTGCATTATTAAATAGATGTGTGTTCAGCAACAAACTCATGATTTGAAATCACCTAATGAGAAGTTTCAGCTTGCTTATCTTAAACACATGGAATTTCTAGATTATGTAAGTATCCATTCTGATTAATATATTTAACTTCGGTAGAGGAAAGAGTTACAATTCCGTTCCTTGTCTGTATTACCAAGAATAAAGCAATAAAATAATGAGAGCATATGGAGGGCAAATAGGGACTTAAATGGGGAGATGGCATTAATCAGAGTAAGAAAATTGGAATGGCCATTTGGCTATAGCTATCAATCAAATGTTAGTGTCAAGTATTATCTAGAAATAGGTTTGAAATTGTTCTTCAGTTGATGCTTTGAAAAAATAATGGCTCACTTCTCAACCTTCCCCAACCCCCAAACAGGAAAGGGTCATTGAAAAATACATCATTGGATATATTACTTCACTGATTCTTGGAAGCTAGATAAAATAGAAAAACTAGGTTTGTAATAAGGGAAATTAAAAACATCTGAGTCTTTAGTTATAATTATTCTTATTTTCTGTGTCATTGAGCATTGGTGATATGACATCTTTCCCCTCACCTGATGTGATATACTGTCAGTTCAACAAGACAAAGAATATTCAAAAATTCTGTAATGGGAATGGTGAATTTTTTGCTATTTTGGTTCTGGAAGGAGATGAACCAGAACTAATTTATTGGTCCTCATAAAAGGTCATCATTGGCAGTAATTCTTATTCAGCAGGCATAATAACATTACAAAATTCTGGAAATTCACAATCTTAGCTTAAAACTCATGATTTCCATGTTATTTCTTATTCACAAAATCAAATCAATATATATATATATTGTATATATATATATATACCATTGTTTATTTGGGACTCGGTATATATATATATATAATGACAATAAACAATGGTATTATGGTATATATATATATATATATAATGGTATTATGCCAAATGCTTGTCAAAATATAGAAAAATGTCAGATGCAATTACTATGATTTAAAAGAACCCATAGTTCAAATAAGGAATTAATTTCTATTAGGCAAGTTAACATTCTACAAATGACAAGCTAAATAAAATAAGAGATGCTAAAGATAAAAGAACTAATGAATGCAGGCATAGTAGATCTCTCCAAAGATCACTCCAACATGATCACACCTTGATGGAAATTCAAAACTTCAGTCATCATGTCAGACTTACGGAAATCAGAACAAATATTTTAGTATATGTTCATCTGATCTTAGGAAAAGAGTTTCTGCCATGAAATTTAAGCTCAGGTTGGATAGAATGGCTATTATCCACAATACAAAAAGTATTCAATATTGGTGAAGATTTGAAGAAAAAGGAAATCTCCTGATTGTTACTGGAAGCATAAGTTGTTATAGATACTTTTGAAAAATGTTTGGAGGTTCCTCAAAAAAAATTAAAAGTAAAATTGCCATATGATCCAGTAATCCCCCTTCTGTATATTTACCTGAAGAATATGAAAACACTATTCAAGAAGATATATACATACCTATATGCTTCACAGCACAATTTACAATAGCCAACATATGAGACAACCCAAGTAACCAACTACAGAAGAGATTAAGAAGTTGTGTTATACATACATATACTATGGAATATTACTCAGCCATAAAAACAGATGAAATCTTGTCATTTTCAATAGCCTGTATATATCTTGAGGGATTTTTCTAAAGTGAAATATGTTCAAAAAAAAAGAAAGAAAACAAATGCCATATGATTTCACTGAATTGTAAAATATAAAGAAAAGCCAAAAACAAGCATACACACAAAAACATACCTTTAGACTCTAGCAACAAAATGGTGGTTACCAGAAAAAAGGAGAAAGGAATAGTTTGGTGGTAAGTGGCGAATGGATATTTGGTGACAGGTGTATATATGAAACATACAGACACTGAAGTTAAAAAAAATGCCTGAAATCTACACAGTGTTGCAAACTAGTGTTACCTTAATAAAAGAGGAAAAATTAAAAATATTTAAAGATATTTAAATAACTCAGAACAGGAAAATGTAAATTTAAAAAATGCTCAAGAAAACTCATTTCAGTATTTTATTTGAAGGTTGGTTATTGGGATCTCAGAGTTTCTCAGAGTTGAGTCCTTCTTTGAGAATTTTCCTCAATCAAAAGGAATTGCTTCACTTAACATTCTCTTCCTGGAGGTAGGTCAAATTTAGTAATTAGTTGATGGAGAGGTACAAAGAACTAACACATTGGTCTCAATTAGAGACATCTTTGAAGGACCATTACAGAGCACCCTGTGAGGTGAGATAAGTTAGCTGGTACAAATGTATCATAGTTCGATGCTGCTTTTCTCATCACCTAACGAGCATTGTTCCCCAGAAAATGTTCCAATAAGTTCTCTGAACACAATTATCTTTGTCAGAAACTGTTTTCAAAAACCCCTGATCCAATACCACTTCACAAAAAAACTTACTTCATCACTAAGAACATTTATAATTTGTTCATTTATAAAATTTTTATTTTGGTACTACCCTTCCTGTTACTAAATAATGTTAATTATATGATATGTAACCATTTGCTTTAAAAGTAAGGTAAATACAGATTTGGGCACATAGTGAATTCTCATTTTATGAATTAACAAAACTATTTCTTTGAAGTTCCTTTACACTAATGTTTCTGTGATATGGAAAAGATAAGCAAATATATAAACACATAATTTTAGAAGAGAAACTACAAATTGAACAGTACCTGATTTTCAAGAACAATTCAGCCCTGTGAATCATCTCCATAAATTCTTCATGTATCACTGTTATAGCACTGTGAACAAAATAGGTACTATGTAAGTGGTGCTTGCCTTGACAAACAAAAATGCAATGTTTATACAGTACCTAGGAGGCCTTATTTAATCCTAGCAGAAACTTTCAGGTAACAACTTAGTTACAACAGGAAGTGAAACAACAATATATACACGGGTTTCAAATCACCCTTTTCCTATTCTCACAGTACTTCCTTCAGAGAAAGAAAACTGAATTGCTCCACCCAGTAGCTAGATTATAGCAAACTCCAGCAAACATTTGAAGTATATAATAACCACGGTTAAATTAAGTTTCTAAAAATCACATATAAAGAACACGATCAGAAAATAAAAGTGGGTATATGTAATTTGGTTACTCTTAGAATTCATCAATATTCCTTTGAATCTTTAATGTATCTGTCCTCTAGAGGTTCCAGAGAGTAGTTTATTAATTTTCTGAGCAACCATTTCATAAGGTCTTAAAACGCTACCTTTCTAACATCCTTCTGTATTTAGAGAACCCACAAAGTCTCTACTTGTTTCTAAGCAAAACTCTTTCTGAAAAGAGTATTAGTAAAATAACTCTCCTTCACTTGCAATTATACCCCCTTTTGGTACTGCAACTCACAATTATTTCTCTGATAAATTATAGTCACCTGTCATGGTAAGACAGGTGTCATGGTAAGACATGTTTATGTAGGCATAGCCAGCCTCATGTTCAAGACATCAGTTTTTCAAAATAAGGTAGCAGGCGGTAGACCGCAAACATTTCATCTGAGGTCTCAGCCGCTAGATGCCGCTGATGTGTCTGGAGGCCTAGGAAGTGAATTCTACAGAACTATAAAAGCTTACATCTTGGAAAATAAAATGCTGTTACTATGGTGACCAGCTGAGATTATGGATAATGAGAGTACCATGTTTTCCACTCTCTAAGGAGCTATTGTTCTCCACATATTGCTCTATGCTGAACATTACTGACCTTCAAAATATATCAAAATCATTGGCACTTTCCTTTCTTTAAAAAAGGGATATTTCATTCAGTACTTTAGTGTGTGAGAAGCAGTACATATGATATCAGTTGTTCACACACATACTCACACGAACTATGGAAAGGAACCATTACGTAATGCATCTTTCTTATTTAAGTACAGAGGCGTTATCCCTAGTCTGACATGATGTCATCGTTTCTAGAACTTTATATATTTCCAGATTCTTTAAAATTCTCCATCTACAAAGATAGAAAAATTGAAGAAATTAAACTAGTACTTGCCTCTGCAGTAGAATCCAATATCTAGCAAGACATAATTGTAAGCAAGAGCATGTTTTCAGGGAAATAGAGGATATAAGAAATTACCAGTTTATTGGAAAAAATCTTAAAATAGTTATTTTTCTGGATGTGATGTGGAAACATAACAGGGACCTGTATTTCTGAATCATATACAATGTTATAAGCCAATGTTACTTTATAAAATTTATGAAAGTCAGAAATAAAGTAAGGCTAACAATGGATAGAAAAATAAAGTTATAGGGAGTTAGAAATCTTTTATATAAAGTAGTCTGGAACAAGTGGTAAATAATTTTAAAAGGATAGATGACACTTATTTTTTTTTTTTACTGACTGGTTGTTAGTTATTTCAGCTTTAAAAAGAAATCTGTGAAATTAATGTTCATAATGATTTTCAGAAAATTAAAAGCAAGGGAATATTATATGAATTTGTGATGATCTGTAAGTACCTAATAACAAAAAATGTCCCCCTAAATACTACCTTGAACTTACATAGCCTAAGGGAACAAAAAATAAACAATAACATATCTCAAAATTCAAGGACAGGAAGAAATAATGACCAGATTTATGTCAAAAGAGTTTATATAATAATGAGCATAAAAAGTAATAAACATGTCATTTTTCATAACATAAGATGGGTCCTCATTATCCCAGAAAACTCCACCCAATTATTCCTTTAAAAACTACTGCTGAGCTACTTAAAGCTAAAATGAGTTTGATATGGCACTTCATTGGGCCTAGTCTCCAGTAGTATTTAATGATTCATGGGAATCAGAATTCGGTATGGTTTCTTAACAGTACCTTTTAGAAACAAATAGAAGATAGAACTGACAAGGGCTATTCAGAAATAAATGTCAAGAGATATCATTAGGCTGCTAATCTGGTATTTAAATCACAGTTTCCCAAAACACAGGAAGTTCTGAAACTACAAATTTGTAACCACATACATGCAGCTGGCACCTCCACTGGACAGTCAACCAACTGAAAACAATGGTGTGATATAACACACTATTGTTTTTGTTTGTGTTTCTGTATGAGTTTCCTTGGGCTGCCATAACAAAGCACAACAAATTTAGTGATTTAGAATTATAAAAGATGTTGTCTCACATTCTGGAGGCTAGAAGTTCAAGGCCAATGAGTCCATAGAACTATGATGTCTCTGAAAGAAGCTAGGTAGTCTTCTCTTGCCTTTCCCTAAGGTATGGTGGTTTTCCAGCGGTCTTGTTATTCCCTGGTTTGTAGTTGCATACCTCTACTCTCTTTCTTCTTTATCACATGGCATTCTCTCAGTTGTCTCTGTCTTCTTATAGCCCTCTTCTCATATTGGATTAGCAAGCTTCTTATGTATCATCATTTCAACTAAATATGATTCCAATGACTCTATTTTTAAATAAACTTCACAGATTTGTAAAGTAACAAAATGTAATCTGCAGTGCTTCAATCTCTTATTGAGCAATCAACTGAATGAGCAAATTGAGAACCCATTTAGAAAGTCGGTGTTCTAAGAGATGTAATGAATGTATATGGATCTCTTAGTGTATTTTAGCAAGGTGACTTTGTCAACCTTTCATCATGTATTCCAACTAGATTCTCTCTATTCTATAGCAGACTGTATAGCAAATGATTTCCAAAGATTAAAAAATCAGCAAATGTCTATTCATCCACTGATCCTTTGATACTTTCAGCTTCATCTATAAGAAGCTACCACAAGTAGGCATTGTGATAGGTCATGGATTTAAATAATTCCTAAGTCTGATGATAAAAATCGTGTATGGTAGCACATATGCTGAATTCTAGCTATCATGTTTGTCTATGTAGTTACTGAATATATAGTGATACCCTTATATTAGAATTTCAGGAAGAATGAAAAAGGCATTGCAAAATGAATATTTTATAAATTACATTTTGATTTGGTTTCCCAACAGTAATGTTAATGTAGGTTTTTGGTGTTTTTTTTTTTTTTGGATTTAAAGGAAATTTTTGGATTGTTTTTATTAAGTGTTCACTTGAAAAAATAAATATACAGTCACATTTTTAAGTTCCTAAAATGAATCACATGTATATTCATCCTTCCAATACCAAAAATTAAACATGTTCAATACTGAACCCATCGTATTTACTCTCTAATTATATTGATTCAAATGCTACTGATTTCTGTTGTTGATATGCTCATATTTCCATCATGCAGACTTAAAAGTCAACTTTTCATTCTTCTTTTATTTATTCCTTTCCTGAACTATTCATTTACTTCTTCATTTTGACTCCACAATATTTTTTGTATCTATTCCCCTTTTCTATTTCTACAAAGACCATATTCTTTGTATCTCTTAGAATGCTGACTTTGCAAATGATTTTTCAACTTGTTCACTCAGTTTATTTATCTCATTAAAGCACAAATCTAATTATAATGTCTTAAATAGAAATATTTTCTACTGGCCCATGGGGATAAAGGTCAAGGCAAGGTCCTTGGTCTAGTATTTGAAGTTTTCCATACTTGATCTCCTATCCACATGTTTTATCTTCTTTTTGCTCACTATATAAACAACACCATTTCTAAACTAAAATAACTAATATTAACCTGAGCATTCTCAGTTCATGAGATTAGTCACAATAATTCCTGGGTGAAAATGTCTTTTTTAAAAAAAATTTGATTGCACATATATATGTGTGTGTATATATATATATATATATATATATACATATATATGTGTGTGTGTGCCTTTTTATGATATAAAAATATGTGTATAACCATAGTTATTAATATATTATCGAATTATATGAAACAATTGTTGCATATTGAATTAAATGAAACAAACAAGTACATATACTTCCAAATATTTCAAATTCTATAACTTGCTTTAAAATCACCACGCTATATCAGAATTTGTCCAAAAAATGATTATTTGCAAATTGCTCCCTTATTTACAAAAGAAAAACATTGAAGTGGATTTTATGATTAAAAATCAATCAAATATGCTCCTCTTTGTATAATAAAATTATTCAAACTCATGATGACACTACTGTGACATATTCTATACAAAATTCTTCAAGAAAGTATAGAAAAGAGCAAAACACAATTGCTGAAAACAGATATCCAATTATTATTTTGCATAGATAATTCTGTCATTAGTCTATATAATATCTCTATATGTAAAGTGTTTAATGTGACCCTAAAAGAAATGTATATTTTTTAATGTTTTATTGATTACACACATATATCTGTCCATATAAATATATATATATATATATTCCATAATTGTATGCCCTACAGTTCTCCCATCACCTTATCACCCATGAACAATCTCAGTCTTTTGTGCCCTCCTCCATTTTCTCCCTCCTCCCCATCTCTTGCTCTATGTTCCACTTCTATATTTTTGGCAGTTTCATATTTTTTTTGTCCATTTGTTTGTTTATTTTTCTTAACTCCCTCATATAAGTGAGACCATCCAATAGAAATGTATATTTAATGTAAAGATAAAATCAAGTTTTCAGTTACACACTTGAAAAAAGATTCACACTACAAGCAGAATTACTATACTACTCTAAAAATAAAAAATATTTTGAAATGAACCAGAATATTTGAATGTAAATAACCAAATTTTATTTCCACATGAGTATAATTTTTTAAAATCAATAATGCTTCTAAATTTTGTTTCAATTTAAATGTTAGAAGCTCTGGAGAAGTCTTTGTTAATTAAAAATGAAAATTTCATAAGTAATTTGATGATAATTTATTAACACTGATGAGGTTCTTTTTACTTCTTGGAATACTTTCATATGACGAACTGGGGGAAGATAAGGATTTATGTGGAAAAAATTGAGAGTGATAGTCAAAAGGGTAAGCAAATTTACTTTAACATAAAATACAGTAGCAACCAAATACACAGTAGTAACCAATGCAGAAAATCAAAGCTATGAGACATTTCTTTAAACTAGTCCCAACAGGAAACAGGACAAAATTCCAGATTATCTGGCTTGTGGGACAGAAGAAATGCAGTGTCAGTTTTGTTCAGGGTATTGACTTAGGCAACAGCCCAGAGAAGAGTTTCAGAAAATTGAGTCCTGTACATAGAGAAACTGGGTATGTGCTTTGATGACTGACATCCCAGATACTTTAGGAATGACTACCCTACTTATACCAGGCTTCCTAATGTTTTTTCTGGTGTAAGAAGTATCTTGCTTTCTTGCTTCATTTTCTCAGTGAACTTTTTTCAGTAGTGGCATTAAATTAAGTAGTCATGTTCTATCTCATATACTTCCAGAATCTTTCATATTCTGTCTAGCAGCATGTAAGAGAAATATGTGTTAGATAGATGTTTAGCTAAGCTGACTTTTTCCTGATACTGCTCAGATACAATATTGTGAATAATTTCTCACTTGTTCTAGGAAAACACACAGGGATTTGATTGAGAATTATGCTTTGAGAGGAGTAGTATATACTATAAATTCTAGAGTCGTTGGTTGGAATGTACTTAGTTAATAATGGCATTTATTGTATGGTAAGAATATATAAACTGTATTTTTTTGCTAATAAGTTCTTCTGAAAACAATGGGTTTAAAAATATGTCTAACCTAATGAAAATTAAATACAGAATTTTTGCATCAAAAATGATATAAGCATATAACTTCCATAGAATGTTTATAGATATAGGCTGTTAATTATAGGGCCCTACAGATATCATTGCTAGCTGAAAATAAAATACACAAATTTACCAAGGAACCATTAGCATCTTATTCTCAGAAGTTATTTTAAGAAGACCATGAAGACTATAATCTAACAAAGTAAGCTCAGACGTATGCTTTTATTGTTCCCTGTGAATCATGACTTCTTTAAATTAAATGTTTGTTCTTTTAATTAAGTACACTTAATCTAAAATTCAGGTTTTCTTAGGTTCATTTACAAATGTAAGCAATAGCTAATAATACATTGGAGCCAGTATTAGAATAACTGCAGAGTTTAATGTTCCTGTTTGTATACAATTGTACTAAATGCCTCAAATAAAATTTCATTTTAAGCCAGGCTCAGTGTCCTGTGCCTGTAGTCCCAGTTACTTGGGAGGCGGAGGCTAGGAATCACTTAAGTCTAGCAAGACCTAGTTGCTAAAAAATTTATTTCAAAAATTGATTTAATGTTTTAGACTAATTCGTTAAATAAAACTATAGATATTAGAAGCTCATTACACAGTTGAAAATATAAAATTATTATGAACTGTTATAGTTTAAAAATAAGATCATCTTTTTTTTCTAATTTATTTATATATAAATTTTACATCGTTGTAATCCTAGGGATTTACCATTTCTCCCCTTTCCCTCCTGCCCAACGTTGTGGGCTTCAGTTTGGTGCTTAGCTTGTTGACTTTTCATCAAGGCTTTTGCTTATTTTTTCACTATATCCCATATAATAGTAAAACCATTTGGTTTCTGTCTTATTTTTGACTTGTTTCTGCTAATAAGATTTCTTCTTAGTACATTCATGTTATCATAAAATCATCAATGTGTCATTTTTAACTAATGAGTAATATTCCATCGTGTATATATACCACATTTTTTTTCATCCAGTCATCTGTTTTTGGGCATTTAGTTTGCTTCCAAGTCCTTGCAATTATAAATATTGCTGCAGTAAACATTCGAGCATAGGTGTCCCTTTGTACCCACACTGAGGTCTCCTTTGGGTAGATTCCCAAGAGAGCAATTACTGGGTCAAAAGTTCCATTTTATTAATTTGAGGTTCCTCCACACAGCTTTCCATAGTGGTTGGACAAGTTTACATTCCCACCAGCAGTGTAAGAGTGTTCCTTTCTCTCCACATACTCACCAGCATTTGTTGTTGCCAGTTCTTTGGATGTGGGCCATTCTTACTGGTGTAAGGTAATATCTCATTGTGGTGTTGATTTTCATTTCCCTTATTGCTAGTGATGTTAAGCAAATTTTCATGTGCCTGCTGGCCATTTGTATTTCCTCTTTGGAGAAGTGTCTTTTTAGTTCTTCACCCCATTTTTTGATTGGGCTTCTTGTTTTGCTTTAGTTTGGTTGTGTGATTTCCTTGTGGATCTTCGTTATTAAACCCTTATCACTCTTGTGGAGGGCAATTTTTTTTCCCATTCAATTGGGCTTCTTTTTGTTTTTCTGCTGTCTCTTTTGCTGTACAGAAGCTTTTTAGTTTGATGTAGTACCATCTGTTTATGTTTTCCTTCATTTTTTGCCATCTGTTGATGTTTCCAAAAAGGGATTTCTGAATTGTAATTCATGGAGGGTTTTGCCCAGGTTTTCTTCTATGTATTTTATGGTTTCAGGTCTTGCAACCAAGTCTTTTATCCATTTTGAATTGATTTTTGTACATGGTGTAAGGGAGCTGTCTTGGTCCATTTTTTTTTTGCATGCCTTAGTCCAATTTTCCCACCACTATTTATTTAAGAGGCTATCTTTGTTCCAATGTAAGTTTTTCACTCCTCACTCCTTTGTCAAAGATTAGTTGACTATATATGTGTGGTTTTATTCCAGGGCACTCAATTCTGTTCCATTGGTCTTATTGTCTGTTTTTGTACCAGTATCAAGCTGTTTTAATTATTATGGCTTTGTAGTATAGTTTGAAGTTTGGGATTGTAATACCTCCATTCTCTTTTTTTTTTTTCTGGCTTTTTGATATTCAAGGTCTTTTGTTATTCCAGATGAATTTCAGTAATTTTTGTTCTATCTCTTTAAAAATGTCCTTGGGATTGTTATTGGGATTGAATTGAATCTGTAGATTGCCTTTGGTAGGATGGCCATTTTTATGATATTAATCCTTCCAATCAATAAACTAGTAATGTCTTTCCATTTCCTTATGTCTTCTTCTATCTCTTTTAGAAGCATTCTAAAATTTTCTTTGTATAGTTCTTTCAAATTTTTGTTAGGTTTATTCCCAGGTATTTATTTATTTATTTTTTGGTGCAATGGTATATATGAGATGGTTTTCTGATTTCTTCTTTTCTTTGACTTTTTGCATATAGGAAAGCTAACAACTTCCGTGTGTTGATTTTGTATCCAGCTATCTTACTGAACTGGTTTATTATTTCAAGTAATGTTTCTGTGGATTTTGGGGGGTTATCTATATAGAGAATAATGTCATCAGCATATAGTGATAGCTTCAATTCTTCTTTATCTATTTGTATCCCTTCTATGTCTTTCTCTTGCCCATTGCCCTAGCTAGAACTTCCAGTACAATTAGTGGGGAGAGTGGGCATCTTTACCTGGTTCCAGATCTTAATTGGAATGATTTTAGTTTTTCCCCATTTAGAATAATGTTTGCCATAGGTTTGTCATAGATGGCTTTTATTATGATGAAGTAAGTTCCTTTAATCCCTAATTTTTCAAGGGCTTTTATCATGAATGGATGCTGGACTTTGTCAAATGCTTTCTCTGCATCTATTGATACTATCATATAGTTTTTGTTTTTCTCTTTGTTGATGTGGTGTATTATGTTCATTGATTTCCGGAAATTGAACCATCCTTGTGCCCCTGGGATAAACCCCACTTGGTCATGGTGAATAATGCTTTTTATACATCATTGGATTTGGTTTGCATGGATCTTGCTTAAAATTTTTGTTCCGTATTCATTAAGGAAATTGAGCTATAGTTTTCTTTCTTGGAGCTGTCCTTATTTGGTTTTGGTATGAATGTGATGTTTGCTTCATAGAATGTGTTGGCAGCTTTCCTTCTTTCTCAATTTTTTGGAAAAGCTTTAGTAGTGGAGTTATTATTTCATCTTTGAATCTCTGCTAGAATCATTTGTAAAGCCACCAGTTCCTGGGCTCTTGTTTTTAGGTAGAGTTTTGATGACAACTTCAATTTCACTGCTTGTGATTGGTTTATTTAAGTTCTCAATATATTCCTTGTTTAATTTTGGGGAGTTGTATCTTTCTAAGAATCTGACCATCTCAT